>JBCEWE010000220.1:1581596-1846596 GCA_039877035.1 Silurus lanzhouensis
ACAATGAGGAATAAAACAAAGACAAGGCACTTCTGAAGTGATTACAGTGCTTTATTGAGACTTGAATGGATATATAAGTGTTAAGTAGTACAGCTGATGCTGGGTACGAGTAAATATGCCTGCTATGAATAATAATAAAAACAGCTCCCCTCTTACCACGACTTTACTTTAAAAGCACTAGTTTCAGGTTCATAATGGTGCGGAGTTACAACTAAAACCCACTATAATTACCTTTTGTGCGCAATGTTGCAACACCCAGTGAACAATGATATATCCTGAGTCAGCGCTATCCATCTTTGCTATGCCAAGGGTGGAAAAATGCTAAATCTGTATGCTTTTCTTATCGATGTATTAAATTTATCACATGGGATGCTTTGGATTTAGGCAATTTAACACCAAGAGTCTGAATTTGTGTCCTAAGACCTTTATAGGAGTCTCTACAGCTGCCAGAATCAGCAAAAGCAAAGAAACTCCATATGGTCTTGTCAAGTTTACTTGTAGCAATAAATATTAGAAAAGCAAAGCAACATTTTTGAACAAACACAGTTGACTTGAACATCTCTGGGTGACTAAAACTCAGATTTCACTTAACTGGAACTAACAACGGCGAATCGTTTCAGCAGTAGAATGCACACATGCATTAAGATCGAATTGGGAGAACTCGAGTGTCTGGCACAGAGCCTTGACCTTAAACTTTGGGATGGACTGGAATGCTGACAGAGGTCGAGCGACTCATCGGTTTTGCCGATCGGCAAAAATCCATACCATAAGATTTTTGCTGTAGCTACCAATCCGAAACATTTACGTACGAGATTTTTATAGAAATGATTACTTTTTTTTTATGATTAACATTCACATTTATTTAATTTAGCAATTTTTAAAATTCAGTACTTTTTTTTTGGTAATAAATTTGAGTACTATTTTACATGGAGTGCTGCTTGTTGTTTTTTTATCCTTTTTTCCCCATCGGTTATTGATGCATCTACTGGTTATTTAAAAATCCAATGAAGGGGAAAAACAACATATCTGCACATGAACCACAAAAAATAAATAAATAAATAAAAAATCAGGGGCAAAATTGATCACCTGAGCCAAGTACTGAATTACCAGCACTGTCAGCATACAGACATTTGATATGATCCAATGCGACACCAAATTCTGTAGGTTAGAGCCATTATTGTGACTTCCTGTTCTATTTTCTCGTCAGAGCCAGCAGCGAGGTCAGTAGCCTCCACTGCGAATTCTGCATTTCTTTTTTGCCTGTACTATAATTGTGTTAAAAAAATTATAAAAAAGACAAATTGAACCTGCATGCTCTCTATATAGCAAGACGTGATTCTTGTCCTCTGTTTAGCTGTTTAGGTCACGTAAAGTTCAGAGCGGCAGGCTGTAGAAATAAGTGCTTACGCTGCAGTGGCCCATGCAGTGCATTTAACTGAAGCTCTGAAACACACATCCGCTTCTTTGGGAGTTTACAAATATTTATATATTTAAGTATGAATTTTTTCCCCGGACATAAGAACAACAAGGACGTTGGAGCAGGAGATTGAGAGAGACAGCAAGGGATTGAGGAAAAAAAAAAACAGCACAGACCCCCACGGGTAAGCGGAGAGGAGAGGTGGGCTGCGAAGTCGGCAGGACCGACCGAACGTGGTGTCATGAGTAACGGAGCGCATATTCGGCTTTCTGTTTAATGGCTACCAGATGTGTTGAGGAAAAAAGGGAAAGTTTAGAGGAAACCCGAAGAGTGTGTTCAGGTTAAACCTGCATAAAGCCGCCACTTGAACTGAGAATCGTACTCTGCTTATACCATGGGGTTTTGGAATCCGGTTGGTCAAAAAGTGTTGATTGATTTTCCATAACAGAAAAAAACGCTGGCCCATAACCGGCTGGAATTTGCCCATTCGAAGACTCTTTAAAATGCTGAAGCGTTATGTAGGCGGACATGTATTTATTTTTTCGAGCCAGTCTCAGGTGTCCGAGCTTTGAAGGAGTCGATAAGGTTTCCGGGGGGACATTAAGAAAACTACTCTGTGCACATGTTATAAATCAACCAACTTGTCTTGTAACACTACAAACAGTTAAGTTGCATTTATTAAGAACATAAAGATGGCAATTGCTGGCGTTATAACACACCCTTCGCTTTGTGCATTATATACTATGCTGGTGGTTTTTTTTTTTCTTTTCCCGATACAGCATTAAAAAAAAAGCAAGCACACACACATGACCATTACAGGGCATGCGCAACTCCAATCTGATATATCCAGTTATATATCCAGTTCACAACTCTGTTCTCTTCTCACACTCACACACACACCACCCCCTACACCATCCACATCATTAAGGAGAAGGAGCAGCAGTGGGGGGGAGGGTGGAGAGAACAAATGCTTTTGTTAATATTTTGGAGATCAGGGAATGGTGGGTGGGGGGGGGGACTTGAATAACCGAGTAACTGGGCCAATCGCCTTGAGAGACACTTCTTTTCAAATGCAAGTATGCGAGCAGCCACTCTATTGTAGTGAATCTTGGACGTATAACTGCTCCTGAGATCGAATTACACCACGATCTATTCGAGCGATTTGGTCCCGGATGTCACTACAAAACAATGCGCCTCGAATGCAGAGAATAAACCCGTCCTCTCGTCTCTCGCGTGCATATCCTTCGTTTTTATTAATTCTAAACCGATACAAATAACGTTGGCTGCGTGAGGATATGCACCACACCGGGGGGCAATCAGAGCGATTATTATTTCGGAAACATGATTCTGCAGGATGTCCATGTAAGAGGAAGTCCCTTCTACGCTTTCCTTCGAAGCAGCAGGGATTACACACCGAAAGTCCTTCACATGAATGAACTCCTCGCCCCACCCTCTCTCCCCACTTCACTCTCCCGCACGCCGTGTGTTGGCGGGAGGACATCGCCCCTGCTGTCAATCACGGAGGAGCATACGAGGGCCCTCCCACCTGCAGCACCAATGCAGAGTTCACTTCTCCATTGTCTGATAAAAGAATAGAAAGAAAGGATTGGAACTGGCAAATGGAAGGAATGGGAAGATAAAGTGAGAAGCAAACACAGAGTACAAAGTTGAAAAATTGAGGACAAAAAAAAAAAAGATGGATGGTGCGGGGAGTGAGAGAGAAAAGAGGACAGGAGCAAAGTAAAATAGAAAAAGAAAGCAAAGAAAAAAAAGGGGGGGGGGGGTGTTCCTTTTTAGGTACTTATAAGCTTTGCACAAAAGAAGCCAAAAAAACCTTTGATCGGGACATCCCAATGTCAAAAAAATATGCCCCGGAAAACCTTTAACAGAGGATAAATCACAGACTCGAAACTCTTTCACATACTTTCTGCCTACAGATCTTCTATTGAACAAAATAAGACTGGTTTTAATCCCTTAGGGTGTTTTCACACATAAACGAAATATACAAGTCAACACTTCGAACAGAGTCTGGGTGTGTTCATTCATAATGTTCCTGTGGTCCATACACTACCATATATATGGGTAGATGGTACGGTATATGGTATCAAAGTTTCGAGTGAGCAGTTTTGCAACACGCCAACAGATGACAGCACAAGGCTGCCCACACAGTCACAGGGAGCACAGACCTTCACAAGTCTTTTTATATAGATTTATAACCCGAACATTTTTGATAAAACCTTATACAGACAAAATTACTTGCACAATCAACTTTTCCAGCCATCTTCGTTTTTTTATACAATGTCTTTAGATGTGGTAGCATACGTTTTTCCCTTCACTTGAACTCGGAGACGCAGATCTGTTCCAGTGCGACAAAGCCAGCTCCGTGAAGATATGAGCCTTAAACCTACTGAACACCTTTGGAACGTATTAGAAAGCTGACTGCACCCTACAGTGCTCGACTTTACTAACACCATTTTATTTTATTAACTAATGTTTTGCCTCTTGATTTTCACACACCACAATACAACAGGGATAAACATCCCAGTGAAAAACACCAGCATTATTTCTATCTGTATGTGAACCTGTTGCATATACATCTATACGTGCCAAGATGTTATTACAGTTAAAGTGGTCCCATGTGGACAAGGCTTATGTTAACATGGGACTTACACACACAAACACACACACACCAGTAAAAACGGAGGACATGTGCTGGCTCGGCAGCCAGGGGCGAGCACTGCGACAATTTCAGAGTAAATATTTAAACTCGGCGAGCCGAACAAGATCGGGCGCTGAAATCCTTCATTATTTTCGAGAAGACGACTAAAGTCACCTAATAAGTGAACTTTCGGCTCTGAACCGGTTTTGTCGATCACATACCTTTGGCTCGGAATAATACATTCCTATATTATGTTATGTATCTGCATGGTTGCTTGTGTCTGAAGCTTTATGCAAAACGTACTTCTAATGTAGCCACAGAAATCTCTACCGTTGCTGCTGATCTTTCCTGGAAACTCGCAGGTGAACCTGAGAAGCACGCGCATTATCTGCGTGTGAGCTGCGCTTACAAAGTGCTTCGACATGTGATACTCGTGTGTCACTCGCGGCATTTCACGCACAAATATTTGCTTTACGCTTACATCCTGTTAACTGGAAAATGAAGCATACAAATGATCAAGGGGTCACAGATAAACAGAAAAACGTATCACAGTAAAACAGAGAGAAATACAATAGAAAAGGGGTTATAATGAAGGAGTAAAGGTCGCATTGGTCTCGAGTTGAGCTGCCATCAAATGAGGCGTAAATATATAGTACAAGAGGCCCGGGTTTGGACCGTCCCCACCCATTCGCTTTCTTGATTAACAACATTGTTTTTCTCACAGTGTGCACAGTGTTTACGTGATACACATGTTGACGGTGATGTAGATGCTCACTGCTGTGCTGTTTATAGCAACTATATCGGGTTCTTGGGCCAATAAGTGCATTGTGTACCATGATAAGACATCACACTTTCACAAGCTGCCCGCTATATTTGTGGAAAAAGTTTGTGGTCACATGACCATCTACTCCATTGAGCACCTCATCTCAGATTTAGCTCCTATTTGCTGCAATATCAACCACTACGTTGAGTAGAGAGACCTTAGAGCTCTGGGCAGATCACAGAAGCTATTCCACTCCAACCTTGATAAACCATGGTCACCTCCATGGACCAATGCACAGGGACATTGTCATGCCGGAACCGAATTCGGATCATTCGTCCCACCGAAGGGAGATACAAATGCTACAGCATACAAAGAAATCCTTATATAAACGTGTGCTTCCAAACGGCAGAAATCGTTTGGAAAAGAACCAGAAATGGAAGTGATGGTCAGATATCCACCAACCATATCAGTCTATTTAACCTAAAAACACTCCATAAAGGAACAGAGTGAGAGATTGGCTCGAACGAGTCTGC
Source organism: Silurus lanzhouensis (assembly GCA_039877035.1). Lineage (NCBI taxonomy): Eukaryota > Metazoa > Chordata > Actinopteri > Siluriformes > Siluridae > Silurus > Silurus lanzhouensis. Next base: position 1,586,969 of record JBCEWE010000220.1, read on the forward strand.
AAAACAGGATGTCGTGCGATTTGCATGCAAACAGGAGCAGTTTGGAACACAGCCTACGGTTCATGTTTGATGACACAAATAGTTATGCACTTGAATTGTAAACAGAACACAAATTTCGAAAAGAAAAAAAATAAAAGATTTTCATATTTCTCCTATTGTTCTCATATTTAGCCTAAAAACCAAGTGTAGTAAAATAAGTGTAGCTCTTCTCATATCAACATCTCTTAAGATTGAGTATAAGGAAAATTACAGTGGGATTGTTTTTTTTTTCCATTACATTGAATGTAAAAAAGAAAAAACTTGTATACGGATTATGTAAATATTTGTAATGCGGCCAAATGAAAATTTGTGGCAGGGGCTTCAACCAAATGACATGAAACAGTGCACTGAAAGAATAGAATAGAGAGAATAGTTCATAAGTCTACCATAGTGCTGTACTACCACTGTACACACCGACCAGTCATCACATTAGGACATTAGAACATTATTAGCGGTGAAGAGAACACCACTGATTATCTCTTCATCATGGCACCTTTTAGTGGGTAAGATATATTTAGCAGCCAGTAAACATCATCTCCTCAATGTTGATGTGTTAAAAGCAGAAAAAATGGGGGAGCGTAAGGACTCGACACGAGCCAAATCTGTGATGTCTAGACGACTGGATCAGGGCATCTCCCAAACCACAGCTCTGGTGGGGTGTTTTCGGTCTGCGGTGCTCAGTATCTATCAAAAGTGGTCCAAGGAAGAAACAGCTGTGAACCGGAGACATGGTCATGGTCCAACAGACGAGCTCCTGTAGGTCAAATCGCTAAAGAAGTTAATGCTGTTAATGCTCGATGGGTCAGAACTGTTTTGGCGATTGAACAATTAAATGATTGCCAGAGAGGGTCAGAAAAATCTCTGAAGTATGAAAAAAAAACTGTTACTGTTTGTGAGGACATTAACAGCATACACAGAATGTTCATTGTTGTGGGTCCCTGGTGGTCTAGTGGTTAGGATGCGGCGCTCTCACCGCTGCGGCCCGGGTTCGATCCCCGGTTAGGGAACCAACCCCAGCCACTCTTAGTGCCGGTCCCAACCCCGGATAAATGGGGAGGGTTGCGTTAGGAAGGACATCCAGTGTAAAAACGTGCCAAATCAAACATGCGGATGATCCGCTGTGGCGACCCCTAATGCGAGAAGCCGAAAGAAAGTTTTTTTTAATAGAATGTCCATCGTCGTTTAGACTCAACTGAGCAAATCACAAACACAATTCCACTGTACACATTTGGTCAGTAACTGTTAAGGAGCCTCTGGAAAAAAAAAAACCAGAGGGCAGATTTGATACGGTGCTGCATTTTACTATGCTAAATGTTGAGAAGGCTCTGCCCTCAGAAGACTGCTCTGTCATACTTTGCATGGCTTATGGATCAGAGAACTTCTCAGTGCTGTTGCCGCTTTAATGAGCCATCGATAGCCTGTGCAAGAGATTCACTAGCTTACAATTTGCAATGATCATAATGAACCACGGTGTCAAACATAAAACGAGAGGGAGTGGTTAGGAACTTGAACACCTAAGCAGAAGCATGTGATTATACACGTGTGTTAGGATGGGTTAGCAAGGACACAAAAGCTGTGCACTCTCGCATACATGCTCACAAATGTGCTTCGGAAAGATGAGTCACACCAACACACATGGGAATTGGCATTCAGGCTGTCTAAGCGCTACCACCAAAGCTCACGCTGAGGAGCTGATTGGCGCTCACCGTGCTGGTTTGCATTCCAAACCAGAAACAAATGAGACACGATATCGTTGCATCATATACAGAGGTTACATTCCAGCGTATCTGCTCTGGCCAGGTATAAAGACGTCGCTGAGCCGAAAAAAGCCCTGACGATTGATTCTTTAAATGTCTTAGGTAGAAGTGGTCTCGGTATAAATATCTTTCTTTAAAAAGAAAGATATGTTTCGCAATTATCCTATTTTTTCCCCCAATTAGTGCAGAACTTAAAAAGCACCTTTTTTTTTTTTTTTTAAAGGAAAAATACTTTTTTACAAACTTTCTGTATGGTATGAAAGAAGTATTATTCCTGATCAGTCATTTGTTTAAATATAAAAAATAAATAAAAATAAAACCCCCTGCAGTGTGCTCTCGTTCTTCCTCAAAATCGCAACTCAAATAAAATACCACAGGCTTCCTGGTTAGTGCTGTGCGCATCTGTTTGTCCAGAAATCTTAGTCCACAACACGAGTTCTGACTGGAGAACTGTGAGGTACAGAAGCGAAAATAACTGCTGCAGTTCAGTTATGACCCATGGCACGACTGTTGGAAACCTCCGCTCTAGGACAGTAAACACAAATAAAATAGCACACTGCGATGCACAAATCAATCACGGGGACTATTAAACTTAAGAGGACTTCAACTGTTTCAAGAGCCATATACATACAAACATACATACACACACGATAAGAACCTCGAGTCGATTTTGTTATAAACTAGTTACACTTATAAACAGCTGTAGTTTTTTTATTCCTCCTCATCTCTATTGAGCCATACATGCTCCTGAAGTATCAGTGATCTTTCCCATTCTTCTTTCAAGACCTGCCAAATCCATCCAAACACCCTATTCCTGGATGAAGTTTTCGTCAACTGGAGACCACCCAGTGAAGCAGAGGATGGTTCCACATGAACAAGATCCATGAGGTTGTAGTGACATAAAAAGCATGAAGGGCAACAATTTCATGAACAGTTTTGCAGACAAGTGTCCATCAGTTCATAACCCCAACAATGCTGGAACTAGACATTTTGTGTCACCAATATATGTATTGGTTCCCATTTGGTTTCCCTTTCAAGTTTTTTTTTTCCTCATACCTTCTGAAGAGACTATTCTTTTCAATGGCTTGCTATTAGAGATGAACTTATAGGGACTGATTCATGAAGCAGAAATTGATTTCCGTAATCTATTTCAGTCAAGCTGCTTTGGGACAACGTCCACCGTTAAAAGCACAAACACTGTAGACCGTACCTTTTGTATATCTATTTTATTTTACATATTGTTATATGTAGAAGCTGCTGTCAAGACAAATGGGTGTTTTTTTATTCTAATAGCTTAGGAAACATGTTACCAGAACGTGTGTTAAGAGCCTGTAAGATAACACTATTAATAGTTACTTCTACAATTATTAGTGGTATCTTACAAGTAAAAAACTGGGCAAGACCAAGTAGAACATGTTTCTGTGCAAGCAGGTTTCAGGGGCTATGCCAGAGAAAGCTTTTGTACATGTCTCACCAGTTCACCTCCTCCCTTGATAATGTAAAAGGTGCGGTTTAGGCTGTGAAGTGCAATTTAAGGTCATCTGATAAACGCTCAGAAGTATGACTCAGAATGAATCTACATAGTGCCAGGGCAACTGATTGCTACTAGAGAGGTTAAACCTGGTGCATGTTTCTACCGAGACTCGGAAAGCCAACCACTGTACCTGAACACGTCCCTATTTGCCCTCTTCTGCATACATACGCCTATAGACACTTATGATGGCTAATGTGATTCTGACTGACAGGAAGCATGCTTCTCTTCCCACAGACAGAATATCCGATTAAACTCTGCTAGAGTTCTGAGGTCTAGATGTACCTTCTAGACCATTTTGCTTTCGATTTAATCCGTCACCTGTCTGACTGCTGTGCACCAAAAGTGGGATATGAACTCGTCATAGCCAGTTTAGCTGCTATTACAGAATTGCACTAAGGCATATGCTTAGTCAGCAGTGTCCAGAATATATATTTGCATAGATAATAATAAATCGGATTCGGTGCTTTCTATCATGATTTTAATTTGCATGCTTTATGCACAAAACTATATGTATGATGTGGATGATATATGAGAGTCTTGGTCTTGGCTGGTTTTGTCAAAAATCTCCAAACCAAAATTGTATCTTTGACTTTCCTAATGACCGTCTGTGACCCTTGGCTTATACTAAAGGAGTCTGTGGCTTTGCCAAAATCAGAAGGATAAAGAGAGCAGATCTCACGGCACTGCGTAACCCCGTGCTCAGACGTCAATCAGCGAGGAGATAAGAACAAAGCAGCATTGTGAGTGAGAGAAGGTCTCATGGATCATGTGCCTGCCCCTTCCCAGGGGACACACGGCTCCAAAACTGGCACTGACCGAAACCATGAGCACTCAGATTCTAAAGTAAGAAACAACGTGCTTCACAAGGGGAAAAAATAACTAATACCTGACCAGCAGATAACCCCAACAATGCTGGAACTGGACATTTTGTGTCACCAATATATGTATTGGTTCCCATTTGGTTTCCCTTTCAAGTTTTTTTTTTTCCTTATACCTTCTGAAGAGACTATTCTTTTCCATGGCTTGCTATTAGAGATGAACTTATAGGGACTGATTCATGAAGCAGAAATTGATTTCCGTAATCTATTTCAGTCAAGCTGCTTTGGGACAACGTCCACCGTTAAAAGCACAAACACTGTAGACCGTACCTTTTGTATATCTATTTTATTTTACATATTGTTATATGTCTGGCACTGACCGAAACCATGAGCACTCAGATTCTAAAGTAAGAAACAACGTGCTTCACAAGGGGAAAAAAGAACTAATACCTGAACGTTGGAACGTTGCTATATAAATAAAATTAAATCTCTCTTTTAGACTACAACTAGTCACTGTGATGTTATTAGGAACAAGCTTCCTGTAATCCTGACAGGTTCTGGCGGTTTCATGTGCTTATCCGCGGTGCTGGAGGCGACCGAGTGGCCACACCCATCGAATGAAAAACTCATGCAAAATAACGTACAAGTTGCACCGAACGTGTCGATATCTTCGATCAAATCTCAAAGCGGTTCTCGGAACAGGACTCGCACCATCGCAGGTAAAAAAAAAAAAAAAAAAAACCACCACCACCACAGCAGCTCTTGTTTAAACAGCCTTACTTCAAACCAAATTAGTCCAATCTGCTCATAATCCAAAAGCGCAAACACACTGTTTAATGCTGTATTAAACATAGGTCTTGATTTTCCCATCACACAAATACACAGATGCTACCCTGATGCACGACCCAATCAGGGCAGAAACTCAGCTTTCAGGAAGAAGTGCTTTCAACTTTCAAATGCCCAAGAACACTAGCGGGACAAAAATTTGATTTGTGCTCATTGAGCCACAGGGGTGTTAGTAAAGTCAGCGTACGATTCATCCGGGATGTTTTTTCAGAGATTAGAGCTCTATTGAATTTATACAATTTTGGCAGCAGTTTAAGGGAGAACCACATATAGCTGGAAAAGTCAGCTGTCCCGATACTTTTGTCTATACACTATTTATGCACATATATACACATTATCTGATATGTGTGTGTGTGAGTGTGTGTGTGTGCGTTAAAGGAACTGAAATCTACGTTAAATATATCAACTATTTGCACTGGGAGACTTGTAATAGTAGATTCACTGAACAGAACACAAACAAAATAACTATATGCTAATTATCCTAGATAGAATTTCACCACAAAAAACAAAAACAAAATTGTATATGCACATGGTGGTGGTGCATCAAGCAACATTCTTTCCAATGCAACATAGCAGTGTGATGCTTACTACTGCTAATCTGCTCCTCCTATATTTTATTTTACAGTTCCAAGAGACCTAGATGACTTGGTTTTATTGCCTTATAACCCTGTATCTCATGCACATACAAGTAAACGGAAACTAAAATCTGGATTGCGTGTCCTGTGCCTTTTCCCCTTCGGTGATCGGGCTTTTCTGCCTCATGTTTTTTATTTGCGTTTGCTCTGTTCTGTGCTGAGAAAGCAGAAAAATTTAACTGTGTGCTCTCGCTGTATAGCAAGGGATCGAAAAATCGTAAAACTGTACTCATTAGCACCTCGTCCTGTATTCCAGAGGGGTTCACCTCTCACCTCCTGCACTATGGCTCTGCAGTAGCACGCAAGTCAGCTGTTTGTGTATATTTAAAAAGTTGTCACATCAACGTCGCACAGAGGAGATACAAATACACTCGACTGTGCCCTCTAAAAACTAATAATCTTTCCTCTCTAATCTGCATTATACAAAATAAATAATAAAAAAATAAGCATAAAAAAACCACACGAGATATTCACCAATCACCAACTTTATGGCCACCATTTAGGTTTGTTTTGGTCCCCCTTTTTTCATTTTTGATGGATACTGAGCACTGCAGAGATACAGATACAGAGCTGCAGTTTTGGAGATGCTCTGACCCAATGACATCACAATTTATGCCCTTATGCTCAAATCTATTTTTTCTGCTTCTGACACGTCAACTTTGAGGACAACATGTTCACTTGCTGCCTAATTTATCCACCCACTAACAGGTGCCATGATGGAGATAATCAGTGCTATTCAATCTCCGCTCACACACAGACGGTCACTAATTAATACAAATTGTTTACCTTTAAGCTAACCTGTGATAAAGTCATGCTTAGCGCTGTGAACACCTCTCCGCATCACCTACCCCTAAGTTCAGCAGAGCGAAAATGTGCATTGCACCTCTCACGCCTGCCCCTTGAGAAAAGATTTTTGCCCGCTCACATATACGACCCTTAAAAACACGTGAAATCTTTAATATCCTCTATAGTACTATAGCCTGAATACTTTTTTCCTTCCTGCATATCAAGCTACTGGATAAATAGCACGACAAAGCAAGTTATGGAAATATATATAGAAAAAAAAAAACGTTCAAAGTACGTGACTGATGTAGCATCTAAATTTCTTCTGAAATGAAATATAAACATATACAAAATTCCCCAAAGCGCAATTTGAGGGTCATGAAAAATGTAATGCAGGACATAACATGGACAAAAGTTTGTGGACACTTGGCCATCAGATTTGTAGGCGTTATTTGAACGTCCCGTTTCACATTTAATCCCTATTTGCTGTTATAGTAGCCTCCACTCTTCTGGGAAGATTTTCCACTAGATCTTGTGGTTTGGACTCCATCAGACACAAGGGTGTTTTTAAGTATTGATGTGGGGTGAGGAGGCCTGGGGTGCAGTCAGCGTTCAAATGAAGGCTACATTTCATGCTACCGCATCCTAAGAAATCGGATACAACTGTGTGCCTCCAACTTTGTGCTGAAACTTTGCGGAAGAACCCCATATGCCTGAAAAAGTCAGGTGTCCTGATACTTCTGTGCATATTGGTGTATGTAATTGTTTCAGCTTTAAATCTGAGGCGAGGCAAGTTGTGATTCTTGGGCTAGAGTTTGTTTAAAAACCTGTGCAACATGTGTAATTGTACAGTTGAGCCTAAAACTGAAAGATACTTGAACAATGAAAACCGAGATCCACCGCAAATCACAGACATGTTAAAACACAATCAAAATAATGTGTCTGGAATGAAAGTGGTACAGCCAGGTCAGGCTTCTGCAGATTCCACTCATGCCTGTCTTTCCTTAAGTCATAACCTTCCGTCTCCCAATAAATACACTCGGCATTCACTCACACACACGCCCCCTGACAACGTGTGTGAAAATGTTTCAGGGTTGACCTTTCACCTAAAAGGAATGTCGAGTGGAATCTAAGGGCTGTTGATTCTGCATTCATGTGGTGCATAAGCAGGAAAGGAGAGAATGTAGAAATATGGAGGAGAGACTGGAACGTTGTTTTCAGACTTAAGACTCGATACAGAAGGGAGACTCCCGGGTTCGGGTTGCTCCAGTTTCGTCTTCGGGGACAGATTGCTTTCCACAGAGATCCGTTTCACTACTACAACATTCTGTCTGGAGGAAATGCTTTGGTGTTCTGCTTACACTCAAACGCAACCGTGGATTACAAATATTACGCTCCCATTATCCTAGCGTAATGTCGAATATGAAATTGTCTCCCTCTCTCTTTTACTTCACCCTGGAGATATGAAGCTAACTAAAGGAATGTTCGCGCTGAATTGTAATGAGGTCCGCAGCCTCATTTTTTTTCAATATTTCTGCAGCTCACTTGTTTTAAAGAAACTCGCAGTTCTCGGGTTAAAATTATGCCTGCCGAGAAATGTTTGGCTGAAGGCATGCTTGGGGGGGTGGGGGTAGGGGGTTCAAGTGCTTCCGGTTTGAAAGTGGAGGCACCTCATATAACAGAGCGTAAATCTCTGTTTCGCAACACCTTGTGACTGGACACGTTTAAATCCAACAGTCAATCCTGATGTTTATGTCGATTATTGACTAAATGACAACAAAAATGATACGCAGTCACAATTTTTACATCGTTGTTTTTACGAGACTTGTTCTGTCACACGCCAACAGATAGCAGTCACACGGCGCACCGACCTTCAAATGCCAAAAGGACATCGTACTGTGTACAGGTGCTATTCTGGCCGCGTGCGTTACCGCGTCTGCGATTTCATCCTGGACGGAAAGTTAGAACAAAAGGTGCAGATCCAGCTCGCCTTCTTGACACCGCTGCGGAGATCCAGCGCAAATCACGCTTCGAAAAAGCCTTCTGAGACATATTTCCGGAACGCCGGGAACCCTGTATTGCTGTGTAAGGGACCATTTATTCAAGGTGACTGTGTTAAATTAGATTACTAAAGTTCTTTCTTGTAAACAGAGATTGTTTTAACACTTTTTGATACCACCTAGTATACATATATAGTAAATAAGTGCAAGTGTATATTACTTGTCTTTCATTAAGCCTTTTATAAAGCCCCTCCCCACATATTTACAGATGCGTTACATATTTTACTGAAAAGGTATAATGACTATAACTATTAATACACTACTCAGACAAAAGTTTGCGGACACCTGACCATAAAATTTAAGTGCTTTTAGAAGATTTATTCCCGATTTCCTGTTATAATAACCTTCATTCTCCTGGGAAGATGTTACTCTAGGATTTCTACTACAGGAAAACAAAAACAAAATCCAATTACTGACTCAGACCCGATGTTCTGATAATTCAGTACATATAAACATTCATTCGGTAAACTGGTAGCCCGGGGACAGAAAAGATAAAACCGTGTTTATGTAAAGGTCTACTGCATCTTTGCTGTGCCGTGATGGTACGAGGCACTGAGCGTTGCGACTCTCCACAACAGAAACGCCACATTCCTCGGCTCGCTCTATTATTCTGGTTTCCTGCTTGCCGCGGCGCTCCCAGCACACAGGAATCAACAAGACAAACACACGCATCAACATGTGTCGGTGCGGCCCGAGCTCCGGCATCATGTAATTGCCTCGATAAAAAGGACGCATTCCTCTGTACTGTCAAAATCAAACAAAAACAGACAAAAAAAAGAGGGGGGGTACAGTGCGCGGCGCAAAATGAAGCAGCGCCAGACATTACACACCCCCACAGCTCTAGTTTATGCTAATGGAACTGCATTAGCTGGCAATGCACACAAAGTAAAATACATAAAGTGGGTTTTTTTATTTTTTTTTTTTTTTTTTTTAGAGGAGGACAGAACATAATGTGCCAGTCAAAAGAAAATCTTTACAAAACTTTTTTTTTAAAGCAGCAAGCAATCGAATGGAGAAAGGAGTTCTTTAATGCGTGCAGCGCAGCCAAAAACTATTAAAAAATGGTCCAAGAAAGAAGTGAATCAATAAAATGTTCAATATATGACTACCATCTTTTATTAAATTAAAAATAAAATAAAAAAATCCCCCAAATTATTTTACATTCCAACTTTTATAACTAATAATCACAGTTAATGCATCGGTACTACATACAGTATGAGCCCTAAAGTATTGGGACAGCCATATGTGGTTCTTCACAAAAACTAATTTGAAGGCATACAATTCTATAGCATGTCTTTGGATGCTTGCAGCATTCAGTTTTCCCTTCAATGGACTAGGAGACTTGAAATCTCTTTCTAGCATCACATATCCCTGTGCACGAAGTGAGCTCCATGAGGATGTGGTTTACATGGGTTGGAGTAGAAGATCTTGAGTGGCCTTCTATAGAGCTCTGACCCCGAACACCTGTGAGATGAATTGGAACACTTCGCAATCTAGTGGAATATCTTCCCAGAACTGTGAAGGTTATTATAACAAGAAATAAAACTAAATGTGGAATTGGATGTTCAAAAAACACATGGCTAGGTGTCCACAAACATTTGTCCATATAGTGTGTGTGTTTAATATTCTCGGATTATAGTAACAAAAGGCTCAGCATGAAGCGGGAAAATCCAGCTGCAACAAAAGAACCTGCAAAAATGCTTACTGGGGTGAGATGGACGACATAGGGGCAGGGCTTCCATAGGGGCGGGGCTTTTGCCAGGTCCTACCTGTGAAAGACCTGATAATCTGATCCGATTAACGCAACACGGTCACACAAAGCAGTTCTTAATAAGGCTCTTTTACATGCATAAACTGAGGTTGAAACACTGCAGAGTGCATTAAAGATATGTTGGGGCAGATGCCCTGGAGGTGGCGCTCCTAAGTGAGAGGGAGGAAACAGAATTACTACGTTTACAGGGCATATGAGCCATCGCCGGTCAGAAAGAACACCATAACCTTTAGGTGTCATTTCAAAACAGTGGGCGAAAACAGTGGTTGGTCTTTAAATACACAAGTGAGCGTGTGCAGGGCAGTCACGTGACCTCAGGTTACATCAAAAGACACATGCAACAGCATCGCTGATGCACTTCCTGTTTGGTTGTATTTCGAGACCAAACGCAATCGTTTTTGCTCAATAACTCTACCGATTTGGGGTTATTTATATTTACAGGGCAAAGGTTCGCTACAGCTTGCTAAAGGCTTGCAGCATTCAATTTTCCCTTTATGTGAACCAGAACCTGTTCAAGCATGGCAATGCCCCTGTGCACAAAGTGAGCTCCATGAGGATGTGGGTTGCTATAGATTATCCTGAGTGGCCTTCTATAGAGATCAGACATCAATCCTACTGAACTGAAATGATGACTGCACCCAAGGCCTTATCAGCTCACCTACGTCAGTACCTGATACTTTGCCTTGATACTAACGCCCCTTCAAAATCTAGTGGAACCATCATCCTGGAAGAGTGGAAGTTGTTTCTAACAGCACATAGCTACTACATGTGGAATTGCATGCTCTAAAAGCACATTGTTTATATAGTATATGTGTAGAATAATAGCTGATGAACAAAATATTCTGTTTACAGTAATAAAAAGCAAGACAAAGCAGGAAAATCAAGCTGTAACTGTAGGATCTGCACAAAATGCTTACTGAGCTGAGAATGACATGGAGTCAGGTTAAGACTGAAAAAGTGCAAACCACTCTGTTTTAATTAAACGTTATCAGAACAACAAATGGGGACTAAACGTGGACTGAAATGTTTAAAAAGCAAACACAATTTCCACAAAATGGTATCCATATAGTTTTTAATGGCCGAGCAGGCAGCAGATGCATGGTTTCCTCCGTACGGACTTCACTTGCATCATGAAGCCTGGGAAACAAAGATCTACAGGGACCTGCTACAGCACAGCCTATAATTTGAGAAGTGATGCGTGTGTTTTGTGTGTCACAAAGCAGGACGTGCGCATTCTATAGAGAATCTAAACGGTACTAAGAGAATATAGAGTCTGTAAAAACAATGGACAAACTATGGCAGGTTCTTACGAATATGAAAATACGAATATCATTAAAACAGAGCTACGGCTGCTTCTCAGATACACAAGTCGATGAACCTTTGAGTCAACAATGTGTAAGCATAACCCTGAACTTTTTTTTTTGGAAAGCTGACCCCTGGTACCTTTCTAGAGGCGATGGGAAAGTGAACTTGCTTTGTTGCATCGAACATTCTGCTTCTGGCTTAGATTAGAAAAGGAAAAATAAATAAATAAACAGTTCGACCAAATGAATCGAACAAAATGCGCAGAATAAACTTTTGTCTAATTTGGTTAAATAAGCTCATGCATAACAATGACTGCTTTATGTGTTTCCAAAGGTACAGGACAGAGAGTATTGATTAATGTAAGAAACGGCACACGGCATGCAATGCTGTTGAAGGAAAATAATCCTTTCCAGATTGGATTGTTTTCCTACAACACCACAGCAACAGTAAATAATGCCATAGCAATTTCTTAATGAACAACACACTATACTACTTAATGACAATTTATAGTTATAGTTAACGTTGTAGTATACTGCATTAGAAGGTTTAGTTCATTATCCAGGTGGAATCCGCCTATAATTAATACTTTATATATCATATGGGCTTGAAATACATTCCTTTTTTCTGTCCTAACAGTTTTTATAAGGAACGTCGTTTCGAAATCGATGGCACAGTTTTCGAGCATTTAAATTGGCTACAAAACGGTTCGTAAAACTGAATGGCGGACACGCACTCGCAGCAAAAGAAGCATCAAGAGTGACACGGGCATGAGCGTCAATCCGGCCAGCCTGAGTTTAAATGATTCACTATGCCAAACAATAAATAGCAGTTAATGTAAACGGTTAGGGCTGCTTTCGGGGAGTGTTTTTCGACTCGAGAAGCCTGTCTACGAAAGATCTCAACCACGGGGAAGGAAATGTTTCCAGACTGCATTAAAAGCCGCTCCTTTTATTTTAATTTCGGCGGTCACCTTCTGCAGCAAAAGTGCGAGTCGTGCTCACACAGGATTCCAACAAAGGCAGAAGAAAGCAGGTGATTAACAATCTGCTGTACATGATGACTGTCTTTGGGAAACATTTTTTCGTAACTGTATGGGCTGTTGATGTACACGCTGTAAGGCAACCCACTGTAAAGGGTTCACGCGTTTTCATGCCGCCTTTATTTACAGCTGATCTGCCCAACAGCCTGGTATTCAAGTGAAATTCTTGGGTGTTGTGTCGCTTCCAAAAACAGGCATGTTCCTCTTTCTTTGAACACACCCACACACACACCCACCCACACACACACACATACACACACACACACATACACACACATACACACACACACATACACACACACACATACACATACACACATATACACACACACACATACACACACACACACACATACACACACACACATACACACACACACATACACACACACACATACACACACACACACATACACACACACACACATACACACACACACACACACACACACACACAGTCTGATCTGCAGCTAACAGCAGCTGACACTCCAGTTCTTCTGTGTGAAGCTACTAAACCACAGTGAAAAAGCACCCGATCTGAAAAGGGTGCTAATCCTCCCCTGGAATCGGACTACGGCGGGAAGGTGGGGGCAGGATGTGGGAGGCAGCTGGTCATCTGCTCACACAAAAGGTGGCACTGCAATGTGTTTCCAGCCGGTTAATTAGATTCTCTAGCCTCTTACATCACAATCAGCGCTGCACCACTGTTGAACTCTGCAGCTGAGACAATGAGTGCGGATAAATTAGAACATGCCCAGTGTGCGGAAAGCTGAAACTTCACCACGACCTGATGTTGACGGATTACAAAATATCACAAAAATATCACAGATTCAATGCAAATGATCTAAGAAATGAAATAGGCAGCTGAGACTTAAGGGTCTTGCTAGAAATAGTCCTGGATTTGATATCACATCAATAAATGGGTCACACCCACCCTTGAAGCTTCATAGCAATATATTATTTAACTGCTCCTCAGGCTGCATCACTCCAAGCAAAACACTAGATGCTCTTTTTCAGATACATGAGTTTACAGAAGCCCAAGATTGTCTGTCACTTTGATTGACAGGTGAAACACAGTACCATAATCCCTCCCATGTAAATATCCAAAAGCCAGTTGTGTAAACAGACTTGTACTTTTAGAAAAATCCGTAAAAAGAAACATCCTCCGTCCAATCTGTTTTTTAGACATATGCTTACAACATTATACGCTGTACATATGGTTAAAACATCAGCATTTCATAGAAGGCCTTTTTCAGTAAAACTGTCTAATACCTTTATACGTTTACATTGTATTTTCACTACTCGGTTTAAATTAGGAGTGCAATATTCCATATGTTTCACATTTTACCCCTTGGACTAATCACCAAGATAATACATTACACCTGACAGGCATGTAATAAAATATACTGATGAAATGAAACACAAACACTATGTGAACAGATTATAACTAAATGTTCACTCCACCTTTTGTCTTGTGCCATGCTTATATAGGACAAGGAAGAAAAGAAGGGGGAAAAAAAAGGTATAAACCCAAAATTGGAAAAAAAAAACAAGATTGATCTAAGTGTGTGTCATTCCAGTCTGGGCCAGAAGAAAAGTGGGAGGGGGGGTACTGCAGAGCACACAATGGCAGCTGTGATTTATGGGCACTGCTGGGTCAGGTCTACAAGCTATAGGTGGGGGGAAGCCCTCCCACAGACTACTCACACTAATTCAAAGAGAAGAGCAGATTCTCACACACACACACACACCCACCCACCCACACACCCACACACACACACACACCCCTAACCAAAATGACAGGAAATGCCCAAGCAAATTATTATATACATATAAGCTGCAGCAAATACCAGACATTCAGGATATAGTCCTTGTACAGGCCATAACAAAAAACTTGCCATGATCCCCGGATGGGAAATTTGCATTTCGATCAAGAAGATGAGCACAAATATACAAAAGAGGGCTGATAGTTTTATCAGTGTCATGGGCCATTCTGGGATGCAGCATGATGAGCAGTTTGGGGGAAAAAAAACAAGCAGCATGTGATAGATTTCACCTTTCAGTGGTTCACAACTCTTATGACAGGAGTGAAGTGCTGGTGATTCACTTTCTGTTATGAAAGGTATTACAGTTAGAGTTGCGCAATTCCAGGAATTTGCAAGACTGGAACCTTTCCATGGGAATTAATGGGAAAACAAGGAAATTAACTGGGAATTAATGAGAATGAAATGGAAATCGCTGGTTAGCCTATAGCAGGGAACTTAAATGTAGTCGAAAAAAAAGAATCTTGCAGGATGATCTTGGTTAACACAATCAGATTTTATGCAATTTGTGTTAAAATTCTACTCTCCACATTCATCAATCACATGCACACTTATTGCAGGGCTTCAGAAGCCACACCCCCAACATACACTGTGCATTCTTCCATAATGTACAGATCATTTTTCTTTTAAATCCTGCATGCAAAATGTCAATAAATGTCCATCTTGGTGAGTATTCACACAAATGACACAAGCATTACACACATTTATGATTAAAACTTCCTTGTTCTGTGTGTAAGCTATTGTGCAACACAATTATAATATTTAAAAACCTGTCAAAAAACCTGTTTGCACATGTGCATTATGTCTAAACTAAATGTTTAACATTTATATTTGCATACGATATAGTTTTTATATATTTTGCCCCAAATTTCTAGCTAATTCCAATGAATTCCTGGTAAGTTTGGAAGATTTCCAAAAATTACCCAGATTAAGTTCCCATGGAAAGTTTCTGGAAGTGTACCAGCTCTTTGCAACCCTAATTACAGTATAATACAAATGTAGACGATAAAGTCTGTACTTGATGCAAAATGTGCATGATCATATGGCAATATCATTATACTGTTTTATTGCCCAGTCAACGTATCTCCACCACTTTTTACAGCATCTAAACAAACAATAAAACAACTGAAATCACAACAGGGCTACATTTTATTAATCTAGCCGTCAAGTTTGCTTTTCCACTTCATTTTGGGAAAGTATTTAAATAAAAGCTCGCTTCTTAATCAACCTTCTGAGCCGTGCAATGTCAGTCATTTAATTCTGGTCTGATTCAGTGCCTCACAGTATCTTAAAATATTAAGATAAATGAAGTTTAAATATGCAGTATGGACACACTGCATGCACTTTTGGCTTGGGACACGACTCCCAAGTTGGCTACTTCCAAAAACTTCCATCAACACATCGCACAATCACAGACCTTTTTTGTCACATATACATTACAGCACAGTGAAATTCTTTCTTCGAATATCCCAGCTTGCTCGAAAGCGGGGGTCTGAGCACAGAATCAGCAATGATACAGCGCCCCAAAGCGGCAGCTTGGTAATATCGGGGCTTGAAGCCCCGACCATCCAATCAGTACGCCAGCAGCTTAACCACCATAGCTACCACTCCCCCTATATTAGCTACCACCATAGCTACCATTCCCCTATATTAGCTACCACCATCGCTATCATTTCCCTATATTAGCTACCACCATCGCTACCATTTCCCTATATTAGCTACCACCATAGCTACCACTCCCCCTATATTAGCTACCACCATAGCTACCACTCCCCCTATATTAGCTACCACCATCGCTACCATTCCCCTATATTAGCTACCACCATAGCTACCATTCCCCTATATTAGCTACCACCATCGCTACCATTCCCCTATATTAGCTACCACCATCGCTACCATTTCCCTATATTAGCTACCACCATCGCTACCATTTCCCTATATTAGCTACCACCATCGCTACCATTTCCCTATATTAGCTACCACCATCGCTACCATTTCCCTATATTAGCTACCACCATCGCTACCATTTCCCTATATTAGCTACCACCATAGCTACCATTCCCCTATATTAGCTACCACCATAGCTACCATTCCCCTATATTAGCTACCACCATAGCTACCATTCCCCTATATTAGCTACCACCATAGCTACGATTTCCCTATATTAGCTACCACCATCGCTACCATTTCCCTATATTAGCTACCACCATCGCTACCATTTCCCTATATTAGCTACCACCATCGCTACCATTTCCCTATATTAGCTACCACCATCGCTACCATTTCCCTATATTAGCTACCACCATCGCTACCATTTCCCTATATTAGCTACCACCATCGCTACCATTTCCCTATATTAGCTACCACCATAGCTACCACTCCCCCTATATTAGCTACCACCATCGCTACCATTTCCCTATATTAGCTACCACCATAGCTACCACTCCCCCTATATTAGCTACCACCATCGCTACCATTTCCCTATATTAGCTACCACCATAGTTACTATTCCCCTATATTAGCTACCACCATAGCTACCATTCCCCTATATTAGCTACCACCATAGCTACCATTTCCCTATATTAGCTACCACCATCGCTACCATTTCCCTATATTAGCTACCACCATAGTTACTATTCCCCTATATTAGCTACCACCATAGCTACCATTCCCCTATATTAGCTACCACCATAGCTACCATTTCCCTATATTAGCTACCACCATAGCTACCATTTCCCTATATTAGCTACCACCATAGTTACTATTCCCCTATATTAGCTACCACCATAGCTACCATTCCCCTATATTAGCTACCACCATAGCTACCACTCCCCCTATATTAGCTACCACCATCGCTACCATTTCCCTATATTAGCTACCACCATAGCTACCACTCCCCCTATATTAGCTACCACCATCGCTACCATTTCCCTATATTAGCTACCACCATAGTTACTATTCCCCTATATTAGCTACCACCATAGCTACCATTTCCCTATATTAGCTACCACCATAGCTACCATTTCCCTATATTAGCTACCACCATCGCTACCATTTCCCTATATTAGCTACCACCATAGTTACTATTCCCCTATATTAGCTACCACCATCGCTACCATTTCCCTATATTAGCTACCACCATCGCTACCATTTCCCTATATTAGCTACCACCATAGCAAATCCTTAATCTAGTTCAATATGTTCATCCATCAGGACACATCTGGCTAATAAAATAAAAATAGCGGGTCACCTATGCATGTTTGTTTGCAGTAAATATAATTTATAAGACATTGTGCATCACTGTAGGACCTGAAACCAAATGCTCTTCATGCTCATAGTTGATGTATTGGAGAATGTACTGAAGCAGTATTACAGCAACCCTGCACTCGACACTTAAAACAAAAAAACAGACAGGTAGGATACAGCACGTGGTGCATTGTTCACAGGACTGGGAGTGTAATGATGACTGTAGAGCCCTCAAGTGGAGACGTCTGAAGGAAATGTGTCTCGCATGCTTGCAGGGTGCGTATGTGTGTGTGAGGTCTGAAGCATGTTTTCACAGACAAATGAAGCCTTAATCTGGGTTTAGGTTGTGGGACAAAGATGGGATGTTGCTATGCGGGGGGGGGGGGGGGGGGGGGGGGGGGGGGGGGGGTCACAGTCTTAAGCGCATGCTGTTTGATGCAGTGTGTGGATAATGTTTTCAACGTCTCGATTTTTTTGCACTTTTCCCTGCTCCGACATACCTACAGCGCCGAGCACAGACGCTGTGATCTCAGGAGAAATATAGTGCCTTCAAAACAAGCCAAAATGATTTCAGTTTTTTGCAGTATTAAAGTGAGTCTGATGGAAAGTCTGATTAAGAAGCAGCAAACTGGCATTTTTCTTTAAAACATTATACTGCAGAAGCTCCGCAGCTGCAGTAATCAAAATAACGCCGCGCCGATCAAACACTTAGCGCACAATAAGCATAAGTAGCCAATATTTCACAGACGCATATTAAATGTAAGGCTCCTCTTTCTTCCCTTATCGCTGTGTCCTATTTTAGATTTACGCATATTGGTCAGGTCATGTGGTCTAGCTTTTTCAAACAAGCCACCTGAAAATGTGCACCTGATATCTATTACAACAAAGAGTTATGACGAACGGAGTACGAGAAACGAGAATCGATTGTACGTTTTATGGGCAAAAGTATTGGGACATCAGCCTCTTCCAAACATATCTGGTTTTTTTTTTTAAATGTTAGAAGCAAAGGATGTCTTTGGAGGCACTCAGAACTTCTAAACCAGGCAGATGAAAGTTCCTCATGCTTTCGCTCGACGTTTTAGGGTTTGTGATTGGGCGCGCCGCATCGTTTTAGCTCAAAGAGCCTGCTATGTAACCTGTTGAAAGATCTGGTCTGACCGTCAAAGCTTAAGCGCTTTAAAAAAAAAAAAAAAGCCTTAGGTTAGCTGCAAGAACCTCCCTTTTCCTTAAAAGTGCGCATGGAGAAGAGAAACGGGGCGGTTTACTTACAGTATGTGCGAGTGATAGCATGTAAATGATTAACATGAGCTGGCTTGCTTTTACTAAAGCTTTTCACTGGTGATGAAAGGCTGTGGAAGTGCAGGGGTTCAGGAACTAAAGCTTTCAGGCTCTCAGGAGCGTCCACTGTGCATAGCCGGGGAGGTTTCGCTCTGACGACAAAAAAAAAAAGGAGAAAAAAAAAAAGGACATCCGAAGAGATAGCACAATTTAAGGATTGCATAAAGAGCAGAAAGCAGAAAGAGCCGGAGGTTTGTGGTGATTTATAATGGGGGGGAGCCTGAACATTGACATTGGGGGGCAGTAATAAATGTCTCTTGTTTCAATGGTTAAACAAATAACACTCAAAATGGCTATGATGGACATCAATTAAAATACATTTTCACATGTTTAATTTCTGCCAGCATGCCGGTGTTTTATGTACCATTTCCACTTCCTTTACCATGCAGGAAATTTAGATGTAAAAAAAAACCCCCCTGCACTCTAATGTTGTATGATCGCTCCTTCAATCGAATAAATACGGGTCTCTGCAAATGATGAGCAACATTTAAACACGCCCATTAACATTTCAACACGCACATTAACGCCGTTCTGCAAAATCACGAACAGGGTGTGACGAGAACCGAAATGTGAACCTGCGACGCATTTCTGTGTGATCTCCTTTCAAGGACGAATGTGTCGCTAAAATAAACACCGTCCAGCGTGAGCAAACCCGTTACACAACTCCTCTGCTAGGAGGATATGCGGTCACTTTGGTGGTTATACATAGCATGAGGAAATAAAGACAATAAAGCCACGCTCGAATGTGAGCTCGAAGCTGAAGCGCGATCGTTTGTTTCGGTCAGACGGGTATTAAAATACGTCACATACTCGCGCACCAGGCGTTAGTACGTTTTACCTCGGACGAGCATTTGTGATACATGGGTGTTGTTTACTTATAAACAAAACTGGTAATGAGCACGATTAAGCCAATAATAAGGTCAGGAGTTTCGATGTGTGCCCTTGAGCAAGGAACCATAACCTTCAACCACTGAGCTGCATAAATAAGTTACTCTGGACATAGAGGTCTACCAAATGCTATAAATGTAAATTGAGTCTCGTTACACCTGCTTGATAAACATAAGCCTCTGTGTAGGTGTCGCTGAGCACCGGGGTGAACATCATTAAACCCAGCATGAACAACTAAACCTCCATCTGTTCATGCTGACCAACCAGCCAGCATCATCCGCAGTCTTGCACTTACACGCATGCACACACCAATTAATTGAAGCTCGGTACTAGTTAGACCTCTTGAGGTTATTGCTTTGCTGTAGTTAATACATAAACTAGACATACAGCTTTAGACACTTGCTCACCTCTGGTGCTTTAGGTGCTCGTGCCTGTTAGTCAGCGTTAAGCCTCTTAACGCAGGACCGGAGCTTACACACACACACACACACACACACACACACACACACACACACACACACACACACACACACACACACACACACACGACTAAGATTTCTGCATTACAAGAGGTGTTCGGGTGTAAAAAATCTAAAGCGTGTCAGTATGTAGCCGGCCGTGATTAAAGCTTAACTGGGGAAGGGTGCATTGTAGCTCAAGCAGCTTACGCCCAATCTTACACCACATCGCAGGGCCACGACACACACTGCGACTCACCATATGGCACGCTCTGGACACAAGGGGCACAAGCTTCTTCTCCATGCAGTATGACCGTTTACTGGTGCCAATAAGCTACGCTGATAGAACATATCTTGCATATCTGTAGTTTTTCACTGTGAGGTGTTTAATGAGGCCTTTCAAGCATTGCCTACAAACTGGCCACTGTTAAACCGATCGTGGATTATACACTATATGGACAAAAGTATTGGGACGTCCAGTTTTTCCCAGCCGTATGTGCTATCGCAATGTTGAAGGCACACAATTGTATTAAAAGTTTTTCGATGCAGTACAATTAATTTTCCCACTCACATGAACTAGGAGACCCAAACCTGTTCCAGCATGACGATGCTCCTGTGCACAAAGTCATGCACAAACTCCATGAAGATGTGCTTTGCATGGGTTGGAGTGGAGGATCTTCTGCTATAAGAGCTCCGACCTCGACGCTGACTGCACCCAAGGCCTTTTCACCTCTTGACATTACTGCGTCTGAATGAGCACACTCCGACATCTAGGAAAACATCCTTCCAGCAAAATGTTGAAGGCGATGCTCAAAAAGCGCATACCATACAGACTTCTGAGGCAGTGCTAGTGTGAAATATAACAGTTTAACAGGCGGCACATGGCTGAAATACACTCCCACTCGGACAACTCGCCTGTCAACAAATATGGTGGCAGGTTACAGAAAGACAGAAGAGTAAATGAGGCCCGGGAGTGAATTTGAAAAGGAAGGTAAAACGTTGGCTCATAATATCATCGTTCCATAGAAAGGTAACAACGTGTCCGTCGTGTGAATACGGGTCCGATGGAAGCCTGAAATTCGGTTAATGGCAGTTCAGCGTCAGAAAAAAAAAATCTCCAAACGATGCTGATTTTTTTCCACGTTTAACTCCAAAGAGCTGGAGAGAACAAATCGCTAACTGAACCCAGGCATAAGGAGATTGTGTGTTCGGGCTTGGGTTTTATATTCAGTTAATTAACTATTAAAAGGTATCCTACGCTGTGCACAATTTAGTGCACACACACACACACACACACACACACACACACACATACACTTTGCTTGGACTGCAAATCTAGCACTGCTCCTGAATCCTACCTCCTGAACAACATAGAAGTGTGCGATTCCTGATCTAACCAAATACTACAAATTAAATAAGTGTGTTTGAACGGCATTCGCCTACAGACCAATGACCGGGGGAAAAAAAGAAGAAAAAAAAAAAAAAGCAGCGCCACCTCAACTGTGAAACTTGGGACAGTGGTTAGAAACCGACATCGAATCAACAGGGCTGCTCGTAAACAAACAAACAGAGCAGCACTTTTTTTACCTGTAATGTTTACAATCTCAAACACTGAAAGCTTCCTGAGATAACACAGAGCAGTTCGAGGCCGCGACTAATAAAGGACGGACACGGATTGTCCGTGTGTGAACCGTACTCAAAAATGACATACGGTGACGGTGCACCATCAATGTATCACTCCGGCTTAGTGAACAACACTTTACTACAGGCTGAGCAGCATCAATATGTCAGCTGTCTACACGCACACACGGCTTCGGACAGCCTGCAGGGGTCACTTAGCACTTTCTTGAGGCTACGGTGTTCACAAGTCACCTCTCCTACGCTTCTTTTCAACCTCAGATCGCACCAACGCGCACGCAGGCACGCTGAACCCTCTGGTGCGCTTGGTATGGAAGCCACTACAGTGAAGTTGCAACACAATCTCTCTCTCCTACACATTCACACCCACACACTCCTACAAATGAGTGTTTTTGTTTTTAAAAAGGGCTCTTAAGAGGAGTACGTTACACGGCTCTAAGCACATTTCCGTAGTAGACAAACTCCGGCCATGAGATTAACGAGTTCTTCCCCTCGTCCCACTGTCTGTTGGATGTCTAGTCAGTCTGTCTGTTGGCGTTTAAAAGACAGATCTAAACTATTGATCCTCGGTCCGTCTCCAACCGATGTGTTAACTGAAAAGCTATAATTCAGAGGCGATTTTGCAGTTTTAAAGCTGAAAATCCACATACAGCGGCTACTCTGTTCTCCTTCAAAGCAACGTGATTACCATAAGTAGAGACGTCTCTTTGATTGGCCCGAATTTGTTTTTCCTTGTTTTTGTTTTTATACAAAATGTGGACCCCACACCGTTTTACTGAATTTCACCGCTGGGAAGCTCAAATAACTGTGTGTAATGTCCAGGGGCAGATCGAATTAAACCTTGGCTCGATTCCGCAGGCACCAAAAGTGAAACCGGTCCGGTCCGAAACCGTGGTTACGTTCTGAAATCTCATGCGGTCTGATTGCAGTCAGAGTGTGATTTCACCCTGAATTGACACGGAAGCATTGTGTGCTTTATATCGTTTTGGTGTAGGCGTAAGTTGCTAAACTTAACCCACGAGGCGCAGATTGACCCACGAGACTGAAGAGACGTGGCGCTTTCGGGAGATGTTGTGAACATCTACTACTGTATTATGGGATGTGTAAAACAAAACAAAACAAACCAGCAAACAAACCAAAAGGCAACTCACTTCTGACACGTGCACCGATTTGGACTTTTTTCCGGCGGAAGTGTGACCACACAGTTCGACTCAATTACAAGAGATTACAGAAGATAAATAGTTTATAAAAGAATGCACAAGTTTGCTCCTTATAGTTGTATGAGGGGGCATCAAAAGGTTTCGAGACCAATGGTGCTATTCTGTCCACCAGTGTTACCACGTCTGCGATTTCGTCGTGGACAGCAAGTAAGAACAAACCTGAAATTCTGTGTGAAACTCGGCACAGTAACGTTTGACGATGGTGACGCTGCGAGTGGCACGTACGCTTCAAAAGCAGGAAAGAACACCACTGGGAGATGAAATTTTCGCAACCATTAGACAACTGGTGCATGATGATCGTCGGAGGCCACGCCACATGATCTCACAGATCTCGCCAGATTTGGCTCCAGTGGACTTCGCACTCTTTCACAAAGCAGGTCCTTGACACTCTTCGAAAAGAAGACGCCCAGGACGTGTCTCAGAAGTGTCTGGAACGCTGGGAAAATGTACGTAAACAGAGCAGGTCTCGAAACTTTTGGACACCGCCTCACAAGTTCCTAACGAGCCAGTGGCGACTGTGGAAAGGAAAACACTTCCAAGATGGCATGATGAAGAAAACCTTAAACCAAAGCCGGAATCAAAAAGGAACCAGTCCTCATCTGGGTGCGCGTTTTGTCTTGCATGTAGTGTTCAGGGACAACAGGTGTCTGAAAAGAAGTTAATTCATTAGTCTCATCAGTGATGGTCATGACTCTCTTACCTTGGGCAGTTCTCGGAGCTGGTTGGCATCCAGCAGGAGCTCCTCCAGGCTGCGGGTGTAGCGGTAGATCTCATCAGGCACGTTATGGAGAGAGCAGTGCCGCTTATCCACCGACTCAATGTGGCGGTTACACCGCCAGAGCGGGATGCACTTGAGCATGGTGGGCCTTCAGGGGGGGGAGGAGAGGGAAAGAAGGAAAACTCAGAGCCTCCGCATTAGAGCCGGGCTGAGGTGCGGGTGAGGGTGCGGGGGGATAAATCTCTCAAGACGTCGCTGTTGTGGAAATCCTTGGCTTTCACTTCCAGACCTTCTAAACACAAAAATCCAACCCGGAAAAAAGTCTTCCTTGTTTCTAAAACCTTATCTATCCATCTGATTTTCGTTTTACTCACATCTATTATAACAAATCCCCCCCCCTCCCCAAAAACAAAACAGTACCTAATAAACTGGAGCTCTGCTCACCACTCATTAAACGCCCCTATTCTATCGAGAAATGCTTATTTTATTCTAGACACAGCGACAACTTATATATATTTTCTCGTTTGAAATCCTTGTTTGGGTTTTATTATTATTATTGTTGTTGTTGTTGTTTCTCCGTGTAGGTGAAGTAGCTGTCGTCGCTCGTGCAGTTGTTGTTGTAGGCTAGTCTATCAGGCTAGTTCGACTGCTAGCCATGGATTTAAAATTTATTTTTACAAATAACGAATAAAAAACTAACGTTCGGGTTTTAGATAGTAATAAAACAAACACTCAATGTTTTTTTAAAGCCCCAAAGATGATAAAAAAAACGGAGGGTTAAAATATTGCGAGCAGGCGAAACAGTGCGGTCCGCAGCCGCTCTCTCCGTCTCAGCCGCACGGCAGCGCTCCAGAGCCTCCGCCGGCTTTTGTGCTCCTCCGCCGCGGCCACAACGACCCGAGTCCACGACGCGTCCGCGAGTCAACCGCTACGTCCTTACTCATACGGCTACCATAAATTTCAGCCTCCAGGTCCGGCTCCTGCGCCAGGGAGTTTCCAAGCTCTGACGGCACTGGGTCAGCCTGAGCTCCGAGTTCTCACCATGTCCGCTCCCCTTCCAACTACGTCTTCATCGTTCGGACTACAACGAGTCGACTCCGTCCATGGCGCATTCTTTCCCCACCCGCATTCTGACAAACCCCGCCTCCTGTTCTTACTCGATACCTAATTAGAGTGAAGGATTTCAACCAGTTCTAACCAATCACAGCAAAGAATACGGAGCTGTACGGAAAACGTGTGGGAAAAGAAAAACCTCTCCAGCCCTCCCCCCTCCCTGACGCGTTGTTCGCTGTAGTCGTTGAACTCCTGCCAATTCGGATGAAATTGTGAGGACCCTGTTGATTCTGATCAGCGGTTTCGCAACGTAGAGCGTTATTCACAATGTTGCACGTTTCGCAATAAAATATAAGCTATTAAATACTACATTATTGTAATATTAAATTATTGACGTGATGCAAAGTTTAATCAGTGATTAGCGGTAAAATGAACTGAAGAATGTGCTGTTCCTAAAATCAAGACACTGTGGGTTTATTAATGTCGAAAGGTTTTTGTCTAATTAAATATGTGTGCACAATTCATACAATAAAAATAGTTTCTGGCTGGTGAAAAGTTTATTTCATTGTGAAGTTTCATTCAAAAAAATGAATATCCTTATTGCCTAAGCAAGAAATGTCTATGAATAGTTTGAAGGGATTTGAGAAGAGTATCAGGAGGACCAGGCACTGGGATGAGAGGTCTGGGATGCAGTGTTTTCCCACTGATGCTCTGTGGGCTTGAAGTCGAATCCTAGCAAACTGTGTGTCCATAGATTCCTGATTTAACATGTTTGGGCCTCTTGGTTCGATGACATGTGAAGACATTTTGTGCCTCCAAGTTTGTAACAACATTTTGAAAAAGTCATGTATAGGTGTCATGCTCAGGTGAACACTGACAAAACTTCTGGCTTTATAGTCTTATCGTCAATGTAAATCCAACACTTCATCTGGAACATCTCTCACGTTTTCACTCTTTTCTGGAGTATACGACAAAGCCCCATCTCAGTGCTCGAATTGAGGGGGGGGGGGGGATCCAGGACATTAGGAAAAAGTAAACAATAGATTTAAGGGGGGGGGGGGTCCCCAAGATTATTTTAGTATAAAATATATGAATTACACAAGTGGGGACCCGTCATAAGAAATTCGAGCACTGGTAAAGGTGTAAATGTTGGAATAAATGTTTTTAGAGATTTTTATTAGCAGATTTTAAGAGTAGAAAATGTAATTTGGATGGGAAAAAAAAGGGTAAAAAGAAAACACATCTACGTATTTGCATTGGACTTGGTTTCTTTAAATTTTGGTCGCTTACAGACGCTACTCCATTTAGTAATTTTGGAAAGTGCGCCTCCTGCTGCTTCTCTACAATATTTCAGCTTATTATTAGCAAACGTATGTACAATGATCATGTACATAAGAGCCTATTCTAAGGATGATGAATTGGCCTACTATCAGCCTGGTTGATCAGACAGAGATGGCCTGGCAAAGTGGCATCACAACACTTCATTGTGACTTCTGTTTTCTGAGATCAGTGAGGTAACCTACATCATTTCTACATACATTTATGTAAGCGTTATTACTGTACGTGTGCAGAGTTTTTTCTTTTATTTTTTCCCCTCACAGTGCTGATTTTTCATTACCCAGTAAGTTGGTTCCTTACCCAGTATCAGCATATTAGCCATTAGGAAGGAAATTTAAAACCTATTTCGCAACATTAAAAACACACAAATACGTCATTGGCCTTAAATTCCTTTTTGTTTTTTTAAGCCAAGTATCACTATTCTTGCATTTCCCTATAGCTGAAAAAGAAACAAAAATTACATCTTTGGTACAATAAAAAAAAGAGATTAGCACCAATAACAGAAAGCTGAGTGGCTGCTGCATGTTTGTCTCATTTATAGTCGTAATACAGCAAATTATATCTGAACTAGCGGAAAAACCAAAAACACCACCATGGAAACTAGCAAACTGAAAAATAAATATTCTGAAGTGCTGCGGGAGCATTTCAATGAGCATTCAAGGAAGCGTTACATGAACATCGGAAAATTAGGAGCTGTTTAAAACTAAGATGTAGAACAGCAAATTGAAGACTTTTTAGGGCCTAAAATTCAGATTATTTTTTTACTTTATTTATTTTTTAAAGACTTTAAGACCCCACAGAAACCCTGTGTAGCGTTAACCTTTTGATAATCTCCCATGTCTAATATTTCCATTCGCTTTAGCTATCCATTCTTGTTAACACCACAATCACTACCCTTACAAGCACTTGATTCACAAACAATAAGGACGGCATGTTTGAAGAATTTATTGTTTGGTAAATTCAGAACCAATGACCCAAATACAATGTTTAGAATCTTAACAGAAGAGTGATGGAGGGGGAAAAAATGGCCTAAAAGAAATTGTGTTGGAGGTCAGAGCATAAGAGAACAATAGAACCAAATTGACAAATTAGAAAAAACGATTTGAAAAATAAACATAAAAAAGAAAGAAAAAAATAATCTTTCACAGTAGGTGATGACAAAACAAAACAAAAAAATTCATTAAGCACAAATGTTTTCTAAGTCAAATCCCACCAATGGGATCGTCCCCAATATTATTATTGACCACAATAAAAAAAAAAAAAAATAATTACAAGTTTAAAATAATCCCAAAACTCGAGCCGCAGAGATGGAGGCTGAATGAGTTTGAGCAGGTGGACAGGAAGTTGGTCAGTCTTATGCCGAAAGGTCGCTTTTATTAAAACGCTCCTGATTGTAGACTTCGGCCACGACCTTGCGACCCGCGAACCACCGGTTGTTTAAGGCCTGGATGGCCTTGTTCATTTCCCCGCTCTCGGAAAACTCAACGAAAATTTTAACAATGATCTCAGCATCGTCTTCCTCGCCCTGACGTTCCTGGTAGATGATGACCCGGTTCACGGCGCCGAACTTCCCGCATTCCTCGGTCACCTCTCCTTCCAGGTCATCGTCTATGTCTTCAGGGCCCACCATGTTGCGCAACACCATTACTGTAGACTATACATAAAAACAAGAGGAAGCAGAAATAAGGGATCAAACAAACCTGGAAATCAAAAGATCTTTATAGGCAGTGAAGCATTTTCTTTCTACATGTAATCTTCCACTGCATGTGAAAAAAGGTTCATGTCCATCTAGGGGTGTGGTGTACACCAATATTATACAATATCAAGGTGAAAGCTTTTGTTTGTTTGTTTATTAATGCCATGCCAGCAGCGGTGGCCGTTTCCATTTTACAGAGTTTTGATTACGGCATCGGTTAGACGAAGTCTTTCAGTTTAATATTCCGTAATTATTCCGGTATTTTCTTTGGCGCTACGTTTTGGAAGATTCCTTGTCTTGTGTGTTTTATGGTCATGTTTGTTTTACAGTGATGACATGTTCAGGGTCCTTCTCCAAGCGAACATGCTATCGGGTGGGGGGTGTGTGTATATATATATATATATATATATATATATATATATATATATATTATATATATATATAGGGATATATAAAGTTGGAATTGAGATGAAGAAAGAAGAAAAGAAAAAGAAAAAAAAAAACTGTGGCAGAAACGGGCTTCCATACAAATCTTCTCTCTGCCCCACAGTTTTCTCCCTGTTTCTCCATTTTTTTATTCTGCAGTGTCGTCTGTGTTTTTACACGGGTGGTGCATCAGTAATAATACTCCACAGGGAAACACAGTGCTACATATTATTACTCACCCCTGAGTGTGTGACTGTAGGGCTGGTCTCACTGCTTCTGTTCTGTGCCTGCTCATTCACGCTCCTCTGCTCTGTGGCATCTGCCCGGGCTTCATCTTTCTCCTGTTGTGTCCCCTGTACCTCCCTCTTAACCTCAGGCATCTGCTGAGTCGTGCTTGTTGGTGTTCCTGTGGATGGGGCGCTGGATGTGATGGGTGGAGATGCCAGCACAGGGTTTACTAGGCCTACCTGAGGCACCACGGGCAGAGTTGGCCGGACGTGAGTAACACCTTGAAAAAAAGTAGGGGGAATGCATGAGAACACAACTCTAAACAATACTGATTCATTTTCCACTGATAAATCTAGTGTCAGACCTGTAATTAAGCCTGGGGCCTGTGCTGCCAGCACCGCCTGAGGGAGTCCCATCTGCTGGCTGAGGAGCTGAGCGGGGGACGTTAATGAGCCCAACACGGACGCCCCTGCAACAGCCTCCTAAACAACACGTCACACACAGGGAGAACACAAAAGACACAGAACTGTTGAAAATTTTCAGGAAATTCGATAGTCTGGTTAAATCTGGATGACTTTTATTAGATTGATGGACACCTTGAATAATGCATAAACATAAGCACTCAAAGTAAGACTAAATTATGCAACAAATATCAAAGTAAAAGAAAGAGAAAAAGTGGAGAGAAAGCACAAAAAGAGAAGAAACCTGTACACATTTTTACTAGTGGTCGACCGGTAGTTGATTGCAGGAACAATACGATCCATCAATAGTTTTTCCAGTTGCTGGAGAAGTTGAGAAGGTCCGCTGCCATTATACAGTACAACAGCAGCCTCTAGTGGTAAATCACTGACACAACGTGCTGTTTTTCAGAAATGTCTTATATTATTAATTTTGTATGTAACTATTTTCTCATATAGGGAGTCACTTTTTGTATTCTGTGAATACGTCTTATTTTCCTAGATTTATATCAATATAATTATTCATATTTATTTCATTTAGCACAATTTTACATACTATTATTTATTTTTTTCTCCATCCAGTATAAATTTTTCAGTTGATTAATCGGTTATTGGCGACGATTCAACCTAGCTATTGTTATCGGTAAAATCCACTATTGGATTAATTTTCACTGTAGTCCATTTGTACTACCTGCCTAGATTTTGGGTCACCTTAAGGAACTCCTAACATTCTCCTTTTACATTGACATAATGGTAGAGAATCACTTCAGGCCCCTTTCAAGCAGGAAAACTGAATCAAGGCAAGAGTTACTACCCGATTACTGGTGGAGTTTAAAGGGGTCAAAAACACTCACTACTCTTAATCAGTCCAGATTAAAATGTCCATTAGCACACACTCTTCCACACAACATGGAAGAGATGGAAATATTCTTCTGGCATATTCTTGTGCAATAACCCACACCAGTGTGTAGCGTCATTGTTAAAATACAGTGTTCCTACACAAAACGCATAAAGGCTGGCGGGTGTGCTGACGGCAGTCGAGCCACGTCTTCGGCAGAGCTGCAATCACTCACCTGGGCTGTGATTTTAGCAGTGGCAGCGGCAGCAGCCACAGCCGCGGCAGGCGGCAAACCTCCGGGAGTGGTTGGGGTCAGCAGGGGCATGGGAGGTGTCACAGCCTTCCCAACCCTCAGGTACTGGCCTCCCAGGTCAAACAGGTTCATAGAGGACACGGCATCTATTGATGATTGAGGCTTGTCGTATTCTAGCCACATAGACAGGAAATAGGAGTCACAATGTCCAAAATAGTCAACCAATTGAGAACATTTTAAAGATGCATCAAATACAGTAGCGTTAAATTAGACTTGAATTACCACCAAAAACCCTGCGTCAAATTAGTGCAATTATGTTACATGAATACAACAATTATGTGAATAATTTTTTTTAAATAATTTTTTCCCTTAACAGCCAGTCATTAAAACGGCACTGACTGCTTAAAATCAGATCAACATTTTAGTTCCTTCTGCTCACCGATGAAGCAGTAGCCTTTGTGCTTCCCCGTGGTGTGCTCTCGAGCCAACATGCAGGCTTTGATTTTGCCGAAAGCCTCAAAGACGCTCTTGATGTCGTCGTCGGACAGGTCCGGGTGCACTGAGGCTACATAGATGCGATTGTATGCGCGCGCCTCCTCTGCCAGCTGGTCGATGATGGGCTGTGCCTGTCCGATGTTACCTGGCCGCCCTACCTACAGCATATATACCAGCACAGGGGGCTACTGAGCACCAGTGTATGAAGATGAGCTTGTAAGGATATGCCTATAGGTGTGATCTGAAAAGGGCCGCTGGATCATTATTTAATGTCTGACTGATCTAACAGAATCTTGAGCCATTAAACTGTCTAGTGTAACTACCTAACTTAGTGTTTACTGGTATAAAAAAAAAAAAAAAAAAACGAACTTTTCCACTTTGTTCCAAACTTTTACTGCTTAATGTTTAATGGTCAGCTGCGTCCTGCCAGCCCTGAAGAATAATGCATAATGCTGCCAAACGGGGATGCAGTTAACAGCACATTCCTCAACGGTAAATCCTCACTAGAGGTCGGCCGATTCATCGACCAAGAGATCGGCAAAGATCCATACCGATTTTTGCGGGTTGCTGGAGCACCTGAGAGGGTTGGCTGTCGTCATACAGTACAATAGCAGCCTCTAGAGGCCAATCACAGATGCCACATACTCCATATACTTTGTTAAAGTATATAACCGTTTAAATGCATCTTATCTTCCTCAATATTTACTAAAATAATGAATATATTCATATTTCATTTAGCTTAAATCTGTTCTGCTTTGCTCCATTCTGAGCAGTGGGAAATGTTCCCATAACAAAAGCCATACATTAGTAATTACCACCCTAATACATAGTGCTGTCTGTGGTTTGTAAATGTCCTATTGTGTTTAACGTGACTGCTGGAGTGTAATGGTCAGCTGCGTCCTGTGCAGTGTTTGTGCTGCAGGTGGGGCGGCCACGCGACAGCAGCCAGGCACAGTCCATCATCAGCGCATTTGAGCTTGAGAGCAGTGCACGATTACGTCGCGCACCCAGTCTCTGCAGTACCTACAGGAACAGGGCTCCAAAACAGAAAATCAACTGACACGCTCATTCACCCACTAATAGCAAGTGACTCACCTCATAATCCACGTCAGACACGTTACCTGCACAACTTTCGAATCTTTTTAATCTAGAAATCTAACAACCTCGGCAACAAATAAGGACAACAGCTTATACAGCTGCTACTGATTTTACTTACGCGCACGACGGCAATATTTTGAAAACGCACTTAAAACAAGAGTATGCCGTATGACACAAACATCGCCTCTCTAATATGCCTTTGAAGCAGCTGAGGTGGATTAAAATCATTGGTAGTGGAGAGATAAAAAGATAAAGATAAAAAATTGCTTAGTACAAAAAAAAATGGATTTAAGGTGTATGTTACGAACAAAGTTTGTGAACAGCACCAAAAAAAGTGCTGAGTATTTAATCTCATACGGGGATCAGTAAATATTTAGAAGCTGTTATTTATTCAATCAGGCTGGCTTGTCCCCTTGATTCGAAATTGCAACTTACTCTAACGTGTTATTTTGCTAGAAGGGGTATTGTGCTCTAAAAATCACACAATGCTCCATTAATAAAGCGAAATATCAGTGAAAGGAAATAGGAGACAGCATCAGTTTATACCCAAGCTGCAGAAACG
Source organism: Silurus lanzhouensis (assembly GCA_039877035.1). Classification (NCBI taxonomy): domain Eukaryota; kingdom Metazoa; phylum Chordata; class Actinopteri; order Siluriformes; family Siluridae; genus Silurus; species Silurus lanzhouensis. The sequence goes on from JBCEWE010000220.1 coordinate 1,619,330, forward strand.
TTTATCACATCCACAAATCATACAGAGTTTCTGTAAATTATTCATAAATCCATTGCTTTTAAAACCAACCTTAATGTTCCTTCCACCCAGCATGACTGAGTTCATCTGCTCCAGAGCCAGTTGAGCAGCCTCAGGCACCTCATACTCCACAAAGGCAAAGCCCTGCCAAAGACAAGAGGCGGAGTCAATTATTACTTCTGGGGTTCATCTTTATTCCAAACTTCTCGCAAGCCTTTTGCTTTAAAGGCATGTCAAAGCTGTGCATGTTAAGGTATAAAGAAAGTGTGGCTATTTTTTTTGTGGATTTTTTGATAACGAAAATTTGATGATATTTTGCTGAGTGTGTTATTTTTAACCTTAATTTTTCATATTCTGTGTGGTGGTCAGTTAGTAGATAGTATAATGCAAAATGCAAAACCGCCGGTATGTCACATTTAATACTAAATGAATCACCCGCTTAAATGATTCGGTTCAATCGAAATGACTCCCTTACTCACTATGGCTCAGAGCCGCGGCTTTGTTTGGAATTATTTCGGTTGGCAAAATAAAGCAAAAATAGAGTCAGTGTCTATAACGAATCGCTTAATATTAAATTCTTGTCTAGTAAACTGTTGTATAAAATCAATATCACATTTGAAATCATGCTGATTTTAGAGGGGGGAAAAAACGACTTTTTGCGTAATATTAACTATGAAATGATATGAATATAGACATTTTCTGCCCCATATCTTATATTTTGTGATCATTACGAAATGCATTTTAATAAACCGAACCATGCAGTAAAGGAACATGCTCTAATTTGCACCTGTAATGTATGATTTGTTTGGGTAATGCGATATACTCGCCAATCGCCAAAACAACAAATTACGATATTATTGGAAACTATATATCGCACACCCCTAGTGGCTATACCTTGTGTTTCATGGTGACAGAGTCCCAGGACATGTCGATGCTCTTGATGGGGCCGAACGGAGCGAAAGCCTGCCGAATGGTGTCCTCGCCGAGCTCGTAATAGATGGATCCCACGTAGACCCGGCACATGATGGCGAGAGCTCGCTGCCGCTGTGCTGCCACCTGGTGTCATGTAGGGGAGAGACAGAGAGAGAGAATACTGGATGCTGAAGGATGTCAAACAAATAAATACAAAGGAAAAAATTAAATAAAATAAAAAACAGCACAACACACAAAACAGACAGAAATGGCAAAAAGAGAATCTTGACTACAATTTCAAAACAAATGCCTAATTCTAGTCCTCTTTGGGTTTCGTATGCTTATGTGTATATGAACTTACAACTTAAGCATAAATGCCAGGGAGTTAGAGTGGATGCAGTGAAGCCCTTCTGTTTAACAGTGAGCTCAGGGGTTTTACTTTGAGCCTGCACAGCACACATTTCAAAACATGTACAGTTATGACTGACCTGGAGTGCAAAGATTTCCAACAAGACAATTTCAACAAAACCATACCATCAAAACCACAATAATGAGCTGAAACCTGAGGTGCCTCCTTTGGTGGCTTTTGGACTTACGCTGGAATTCTCCAAGAGGAAGGGCGAATCTGCACAAACCACATAACCTAATAATTAATGTATACAGGCCTTTCTTTTTTTACGTCTCTCAATTACAAACGTTTCTCCACCTAAATAAACCTGTGACTGTTTGCTTTTTTTTTTTTGGCTGCTGGCTACTTTTTCTGTGCTAATCTTATTATACATCCCACCAAACTGCCTTTGATAATTCACAGCATATTTACAAAGAAGACATGGATTTGCAACAGCCCCAGCACATAACACTCTCCCACACACACACACACACACACACACACAAAGGCTTGGTGCGCATGAAGTCTATATGTGCAAACGATCACTGGAACGTGACCGCAATAAATAATGTTGCATTTTAAACGATGATGATAATGGGTAGTGAAATAAATCCTTGATACAGTCTGCCTATTTCTGCTTCTCTCACCTACTGTATATTCTGCAAGAATTAAAATAATAAAAGCCATGTGAAACCTGGCAACCTGCGATGAAATGAGTGACCAACCACATAGACATCATTCGCCTCACAAAAAAAAAGAAGAAAAAATTATATATTTTTTTAAACCCAGAAACAAAAACCATGTCTACTTTTGAAATATGCTGAGACAAATAGTCTGTATATCTGGCCTGGTATGTCACTCAGTCATTGCACCAAAAGTCAAAGTGTCAAAAATGCGCACAGAGAAAGAAATAGTTTAATAATCTATTGACCGATTGAAAGGGTGAGAGAGGATCTCCAAAGCCCATAGTCACTGCTGCCATCTGAAACACAGTAAAATGGAAAAGTGCTGAAAAGTAGGTTAGATATGTTTTTATTTCTTTTGCAAGACAGATATCAGATTCCAGACAGAAGAAAAGTGTTTTCAGTTGCACTCTAATCTGTAACTAAATCGTTTCCTGCTTAGTTTAAAGCCTCGCCTACTCTTCATACTGTTATTAACAAAATGAGCACATCACTAAACCACAACTGAATGACACATAAGACGATGAGCAACAGCAACTTTCTGGATTTGTGCTTAAAAAAATAATATTTAATTAAATTGAAATGATGTCCTGCCAAAAAGGGGATGCACAAATACTGAACGGTGTGTATGTTTATCAAAATAAAAAACAATAGACATACTCGTTGGCCACTTTAATACCCCTGCTCATTCATGCGATCGGGCCAATCGCGTTGCAGCAACACAACACATAAAACTCCGACACATCCAGGTCAAGAGACCTGCGTTAAATGTCAGAACAGAACATTTTTCCCTTTGGCATTGGTGCCAGAGGAGGTTAGTTTTAGTTTTTTTTTTTTTTTTTTTAATGCTGACCTTCTGTGACTTTGACACACAAAACAGTATCTAGAGTTTGCACAGAAAGGTGTGAAACAAAAAAATAAAAAACATTAAATGAGCTGCAGTTCTGCTGACGAAGCAAATAATTAAAGCTGAAAGGGAGGCTACACAAAAAGTTACCTACTTGGTATGCAGAAAAGCATCTCGGAAAACATACCAAATGTCAAACCCTGAGAAGCTGGTCACCAAGAACTGGAAGGATACAGTGAGCACAGACTCAAACTGCAAGAGACTAAAACGATCAATTATAAAAAAATTTATTTTTTTAAATCGGCATTAACCGATATGCAGGATTGTGCATTCCAGTGAGATTAGTGACTGGAAACTTACACGAATGAGCAGGTGTTCTGGTTAAAGTGGCCAGCGAGTGCATAATGAACCGATCCAGAAATTACTTTAACAGCTCGGTTAAAAACGGCACCACAAAAGGAATGCGGATTTTTTACTCTCCGTGAATACTTTAAAAATCAATATCTGACTATTTTTATTTTGAGTTGCCCAACCAGCTCTCTTCTCCAACCCTTTCTCGGACTCATGTGTCTATTAACAGTAGTAAAAAAATAAAATAAAAAAAATTGTACACAGTCAGCCACTTTAAAACCTGGAGATTAAAAAAAAAAGGAAAAAAAAAAGAGCACTTATGTATCCGATGTCCCTAACAGCTGCGTTTGTGGATGTCAAACTTGACCAACATTTAACTCAGTGGTAATTGTGGAACACTGGTTTTTACCAGAGCGGGTATTTCACTTCACTCACCTGCAGGTTAGTAAGCTGCTGCTGTTGGTGAGCTATGGTTTGCTTCACCAGGACGCTCTTAATGCTCTGCTCCATAGCATATTTCTTCGCCTGCAAAGTGAAAGCACAGCGACGGGTTAACGTTCTGAATTCAAACTCCCAGTGGGCACCAGCCTAAAAATAATCAGATTCTGATTGGCGAGGTGGCTGCTGAAGACGGGTACTAATGAGCGAATCCTACAGCATCGAAAGCTGTTCAGACTGCTCAACGGTATATTAGTCCTGACAAATAATTATGTGCACAAAACAACTAATTACACCAGAAACTATTTTAAACAAGCAAATAAATAAATAAATAAAACACATTACCCTCTGTAGTGCCTCCTGCTGTTCTGGTGTGAGGGGTGGCAAGCCCAGCTTGGAGCCTGTGCCTTGTCCATTCTCCATCATTAGAGATTTGCCTCTCTGAAACAACCAGCAAACCCAGAAAGAACGAGTTTTTAAATATGGAAGCCATATTTTTACACTAGAGTCTGTGACTACTACTACTACTTTTTATTTTCTCTACATCTGCCTCTTTCAAACTGAACACTAGAGTCTGTGGCTAATTAAAGATTTATCTGTCAAAACAGTTACACAGACAGCAGAGTTGATAAAAATGTTACGAATTTTTTTTTTCTTTCCATGTCTGTAAAAAAAAAAAACTAAATAAAAAACAGCAAATAGTCTTGTAAACAACTACTTAATGTTATTCGACTCCTCTATTTTATTAGCACACAGAGCTCAGGATGACTTCTTTTCTTTTCTCACTGCAGACTCACAGGTCAAATCTCACAAACAGAATGTATGGCATTAAGTAACAACATCTTTCCCTTCCTACATCCTTCAGTGAACTTTTTCTGTGCATGATTTTTTGTCTATCAAATATGATAATACAGAAATTAGTCATTATATGTCTCAAAAATCTGATAAGAACCTCAGCATCACCAATGAACCGGAAAATGATAGATTTACATGCTCACCTATGAGGCTCCGGTTGACCGAGGCGACCAGGGTTGAGACGACGGTGGAGAAGTTTTTCGGGACACGACACACACTTCAAATGTCTCAGCAATCTAAAGCTGGCGAAGTGAAAAAAAAGATAAATTTTTGGTCATTGTACAAGCACAATAAAATTAGCTACTGGGTCACAAAATAAACCCTGATGGTAGCAAGTTTTCTGCAGGACATGATGGAAGTTACAAGAAAATGCCATCACCTTCATGGCTGATAGCTATCCGTTTATACATTTTATCCAAGTAAAAATAGATGAAAAAATATACACCTAAATAAAGCTGTTCGATCGTATCACTCGCGAGTCAATTCGAAAAAAAAAAAAAAACTCAGCCTAGATTTATAACATTTCACAAACATTTTTTACATTTTCTATTTACATGTTCGACAGCCGGATTTGCGGACATGCATTTCACTACGTTGTACTCTGTATAAATGTGTGTAACCAACAAAATTTTATTTTCCCATGATACTATATTACAGGGATCCCCAACCACCGGGCTGCACAGAAAGGACAAGAACATAATTTTTTTTTGCTATTTCCATTTATTAACTTATTGCAGGTAGGTGTTTTTTTTTTGGGTTTTTTTTTTTTTTTTTTAAAGACCATTCCTGCACTCGATTTGGTCGCTAATTTTTTAAACCATCGATAAATTAGGCTTTCCCTAATTCTGCATTACGATGAGTTACATTTTTATTATATATGTAATACAATAAATATAATAGCAATCAGGGCTGCCAATCGATTCAAATACTTTATTGCATGATTGCCATGAATTAACTCATGATTAATCGCACATTTTTTTAAATCAGTTCTAAATGTACCTAAAATTAATATTTGTCAACTTTTAAAGTATCTAAACAACATGGGGACGAACAAATATGAATGCTTTATGCAAATGTATGCTTATTATTTGTAAAACCACACTCAACATGGAGCATTAAGACTAAATATCCTTTAAATGTTTTAAAGTAATTACGGTGTTTTAAATTACGCAAATCATCAAGACACCATACCGAACCTTTGCTATGTTTCCACACGGACGGTATTAATTGCCGGACGTGTGCATCATGGCGGGTTTTTTTTAATGCTTGATCAGTAAAACAAATTGTGTGTGATTAAAAATCAATTTTCTGTAGATTTTCTTTTATACCAGAGTAAAGAACGGGTGTCGTGAATAAACGTGTGCTGTGCTCAAGTTATTCATTTCCCCTATTTTGTATTTATGCGTTTAACAGAAATGCGCGTAATAAAACGACTGCCGTTAAAACAAACGTGTGTTACCGAGTTCGTCTCGACAGCCCTAATAGTAACAAAATGTGCATGTTATTGGAAAGTATATTGAAAGTATACAGACACAGGACCCACTTAATGTGGAAAAACTATCTTGTGTGAAACTTGTCCTGGATGCAAAAGAGGAAAGCGGGAAGACACTAAATAAATCGCCTACGAGCCCATGAGAACTCAAAGAAATTTGTATAGTGATGGATACGGATATTGACATTCCTTTACATTAAAAAGGCCTGACCTTAGAACCCGCACGATATTATCGGATTCCGCGATATCACTATTGTGATACCGAAACGATATATCGTTCAGCACTAAAGTCACCGCGTCTGCTAAATGCCCCAAAGGTTATACCAAAACGCAAATGGAGACTAATAGAGACACTTTTACTCTGTGTTTTGTACTGTTTTAACAGCAAAATCGTCAAAAGAAACACGGAAAGAAAAAAAAGCAAAAGCATTGCGCTTATTATGAGCACGAGCTGGAGTTAGCCTCGCTGCATTTGAGTTAGCACTAGCGTTTTCAACTTTCTCCCTCACGTCGATGTACAAACCTTTCCATAGATATTTTTAGGTTTTAATTCAGGTTTGACTTATGATTTATCTGGTGTCTTACACATTACAGCGCCCACACGCTAAGCCCGAGATCTGCCCACATTGAACTAGCGTTAGCGGTGTTTCCCTGTGCAGGGCCGCGTTGGTGTTTCCAGTCTATTAACCTCACTTTATACACACATACACTTTAGAAATTAATTCTACATAAACTCTAACGACAACCGAGCTTTTAAAAAAACATCCCAGAAGCTACACACGTATTAAATTCAGTATAAAGACCGCGCTAGCTGCTTAGCTCCGAGTAGCCTAGCCGCTAATGCTAATCATGATACGCGCTGGGTTTTGTTCAAGGCCTCAGTTGAGTCGAATTGGAGTCAACGGTCGCTGTGAATCAAAATATACGCAATTTTCTTTTACAATTGAATACACAAATAGATGAAAATCCAAAGAAATTGAGTTTTAAAAAAAGCCGTAAATAAGTAAGTAGAAGAATAATACCGCAATGTGCTGCGTTACCGCCATGTAGTGACAAACCGCAGTCTCCGGAGTTTTTCTTTGCCCTGCGCCTCCGTGTAGCGGGGAAAGAAAGTGCGCCACCTAGCGCCCGATCCTCCAACAGCTCACGTACCATCTACAGCACAGGTCCTCCCTCAAGCACCGCACAGAGACAATACAAACATCTATATACGTAAAAAATATATACATTAATAAATACATTTAATGACCATTTCTGCTTATGCTAATTCAATGTTTCAGTCAGCTTTTTTCCCCCATGCATCCATAAATGAAGCTCCGACTGATTCTGTAGTATGTTGAGTCGAGTAGGTTTCATTGTGTATATAATAATTAAATCATAACTGTATACTAGTAATATAATATGCACGTTATTGTGTTAATTTGTGCATAAATGGAAAAAAAAGGCATGGAAAAAATTTCTTCCCGAAGCTTGTCAGAGGTGCAATAATAGGTAGATTGATATACAGTACAATACCTCACTGGAAAACCTCTCTAATACCAGCTATGGGACCCCTGTTTTTCTAAAAACATACTGGATTTTTCATGACATGATGCTGGGAACATTCTACTTAGCTGACATGAGTGCATTACATAATTACTGCACCTTTGACGTTATATATGGACAAAAGCATTGGGACGGCTGAATTGTTTCCCCCTTCCATATGTGGTTCTTCCCCAAACTGTTACCACAATGGAAGAGACACTCAATAGTCTAATAAAATAAATCACATACATTATTTAAATGTTTAAATATTGATACTTTCTAGAAAAAAATACCTGCATGGTTTTTATAGAACAGAAATATTCTTATTATAAATCCAGACAAAAGAGAAATACTCAGATATTTTCTTGATATATATATCTTGATGTCACCCAAATGAGAATGAGGTTCCCCTTTTGAGTCTGGTTCCTCTCAAGGTTTCTTCCTCATAACATCTAAGGGAGTTTTTCCTTGCCACAGTCGTCCAGGCTGTAAAATTTATCAGGGATAAATGCACACCATAATAACCTTGTGCTCCAGAACATCTGATCACATGCACATTATCAACTTGTGCTGTTAATATCATGAACAGCAGCTACGCTAATTCCTCTCCACTGCTTCTCTTTCTCTCCCCATCCCGAGACACCCTGAGGTTTGGCCAGCTTCAGTCACCTCCCACCTCATGATGATTACGGACCTTTGAAGAAGTTGATGCCGAACTCGCAAACATCCCGAACCATCTAGAGACGTACCAGTGCCATTTGGATCCCGCTACATGTGTGGAGTTTTGACATTGGACCTCCTGGAGTGTTTAAAGGCTCTGGCATGGAGAAGCTGATGCTGGATGTGTGATGATCACAAATGCTGAGCTCATAAAACTAGGAGCTACTATCCATATAGACTGTATAAGACTGCAGAAAGAACATCACTTATAAACTTTTACTCCAGTAATCATGTTAGTTCTCACTCTCCAGTGTTCTGTATCGTTGAAAGATTTATGATCAAACTCTTGATGTCACCCAGATGAGGATGGGTTCCCCTTTTGAGTCTGGTTCCTCTCAAGGTTTCTTCCTCATAACATCTAAGGGAGTTTTTCCTTGCCACAGTCGCCACGGCTGCTCATCAGGGACAAATTCACACCATTCACCTTCACTGTTGATTTGTGTAAAGCTGCTTTGAGACAATGTCTGTCGTGAAAGCGCTATACTTTTTTTTTTTTTTTTTTTTTTTAAATGTCTGTTGTGAAAAGCGCTATACAAATAAACGACTTGACTTGACTAGATATTCCTTTGTCAAATCCTTATTATTAGAATTGTCCTATTTTAAGCAAAAATATTTATCCGTAATATATGGGGGGGAATTCTGTTTCCATTGTAGTCTTATGTACTTTCAGGTATTTGACAGTATATCATAATGACTTGTATATCAAGAGCATCAACAAAGGTGGGTAATTTAAGATGTAAGAAAATACGTTTCGAGATTGAATTTGCAAATGTATTCCTGCAGTCTAAGAGAATACAAGCTATATGCACACGCAATTGATAAAAAAAAAAAGATAAAAACTGAAAAGGATTAACAACATGACCAGGATTATTTTACCACCATAATCCAACTATTCAGCAGTAGGATCTAGAAGCATTATTAAAATTTTTGCAATAATATTTTGCCCGTTTGTTGGAGCCATAATCATTCTAATTTTTAAACTTTTTATTGAATTAATAGTTTTTTTATTTATCAAAATAGTAATTCTTTGAATTGACTCAGATGCTGTTAAATCTGTTCAGAAATCTGTTCTTAATCCACTCTGAGAGAGATGAGGATTAGGCAAGCAGTGCTGCAGACCTGCAGGGAAAAAAATACGACAGACAGTTGGCTTTTTGCTTAAGGATCCCGATAAACCTTAGAATATACAAACGAAAGGAACTCTAAGTTTGTGCATCTGGTGGTAAAGAATGGTTCAGAGAACTCTGCTACCTGGTGAGTTGATGTAAAAAAAAAAAAAAAAAAAAAAAAATAATATATATATATATATATATATGACAACTTTACATTTTATATTATTATATATATATATTTGTGTTGATATATAATTTTGTGTAAACGCAGCAAATGCACATGCACTGTTGAATGAAGTCTTCTGGTGTGCAGTCTGAAGAGTCTTTTGTACAGGCTGTACTTTGCATTAATTTGAAGCGTAGGCATATTTATAAACAAACCAAGCTGTTTTAAAGCTGAAATATGCTTTCTGCTTTATTATATTGGCACACAGATGCAGGTATATTGGTCTTTTTACACAGTGCAATGCAATACATCATGAAACACTAAAAAATTTAAAACATCTAATTGTTCCTATTTAGTTTTTGCAGCTCTTCTTCACCTTGGGTTTTCAGGAACGCCAACAGGTTCAAAGAAGTCTACTGGTAGTGATCTCAACCTCCATGTATGTTTTATTATTTGTACTTACTGTTGATTTATTTTAATTAGATTCAAATTTGTATTTCAGTTAAAAACAACTCAGGTGTGATACCTGAAGGTCTGTGTGGTGCCTGGGTTAAAGAACCGGATGGAGGATCCTTTACTTCTCCTAATTATCCTGAGAAATATCCCCCTGATAGAGAATGCACATACATAATAGAAGGTCAGTGTGTGATATCAGCTGGTGATGTTAGTAACTGGGACTAGCAGACTCCTTGTATTTCTGCCTCTTATGTATGGTCTAAAATGTGCATTGTGCTTTGTAGCATCTCCGAGACAATGCATCGACCTGCACTTTGATGAACACTATGACATAGAGCCATCTTGGGAATGCAAGTTTGACCACATTGAAGTTCGAGACGGCCCATTCAGCTCTTCCCCAATCATCGGGCGATACTGCGGGCAGCAGAGCCCGATGTATGTGAGGTCCACTGGGAGATACCTTTGGATTAAATTTGTTGCCGACAGTGAACTCGAAGCCATTGGGTTTTCTGCAAGATACAATTTCACTCAAGGTAGGAAAAAAATCCTGAAGTAAGTAATTACACTAGTAATGCAGCACAATCAGCAGCATCCTCTCTCTTAATTCAAAATTAGTTCAAGAAGCTACTACACCTGACTTATACCTTAGGCTACAATATGTGAATATTTTATTCAATAAAAATATCCAGTTATGTATGTGTCGATAACATTTAGTCATTTAGCATACACACTAGCAGCTTGTTTACAAATACATCTCAAACACCACATTGATTATTCTTATCCTTTACATGCAACAAGGTCACCCCAGTGCACATGTATTTCTTTGATGTACAAACCCTTAGTGTATGGGCCTTATTTATAAAAAAAACTAAACAGATTGGTGTAAACAATCCTGCTATCAACTCTCCTGTCCTTCACTCCCTCTACAGTAAAAATGTTCTCAGACAAAAGTGAGCATGGGGTAGCATGATTCCTGGCCTAATGGACCTCTATTAGGGCCTGGTGTAGTTTCTTTTTTAGACCATGAGGTACAATAATAACTTTATGGCACTAAGTGGAACCATATGCATGCGGCTTTCTTAAATGAGCAATATCCAAAGAGGAGAGCAAATCAATGAAACACTGATTTATAGCTGATACATAGCAACATTTTGACCACTTTACTAGTTACTAGGATTGTTATTGTGTCCTTTTAGATATATGCTGGTAAAAAGCAAATATTACTACACACATGCACCTATAGATGTGCCACACAAACTGTAAGCAGAAGATAAGCAGACACTTTCTGCCTCACAATCCATTAATAACAAGCATTGAAAAAGGCATATGTGCGTTCAGTATGTAAAAATAACCATATTCTAATAAGTACTAAACGTTATTTCGTTATCTTTAATAACTTTACGGTAGTAACAATGTAACTAATGTATTTGTAGTGGTATAATTGCAATGTTTTTTTTTTTTAAATCAAATGTATTTAAAAGCAACCAGGATATTAGAACATATACATCATTTGGACAAACATTTATGAACACCTCACCATAAGATTTAGATCCAGATGTTCTGTTATAATAACCTCCACTCTTCTGGGAAGATGTTCCACTAGATTCTGTAGAGTGATTGTGAGGATTAGTACTGATGTCGGATATAGAAGCATGTGGTGCAGTTAGTGTTCTAGATCATACCAAAGATGTGCAGTATGGTTGAGTGATCTTAAGAGAGATCTAAGGATCTTCGACACCAGCCCATGTAAACTATATCTTCAAATTGGAATTTTCATAATGTATCTGGTTTGGCAGGTATAAGTGAAGGAAAATGTAATGCTACCACATCCAGAGACAGCATATACAAACGTGTGTCTCCAACTTAGTGGTAACGTTTTGGGAAAGAACTCCATTTGGCTCGAAAAGTATTTGTCAATATGGTGTATAAAGTTTCTTCTAGGTGCTTTGTGTTTGTTTAATCAAGTATCCGGACCAGTTATTTGTACATTAGGGTGTGGAGGGTGGTTTTGCTGCTTATCCCTGTTAATGAAAGCTTGTCTTTAGGAGGGTACATTCTGCTCTCTCTCTCTCTCTCTCTCTCTCTCTCTCTCTCTCTCTCTCTCTCTCTCTCTCTCTCTCTCTCTTTGCCAACAGCTGTTTGCTTTTATCCACTTTAGTAATTTTTATTTAGTTGTATTTTTCAATAAAATGTGTATATCCTGTACACTAACTGTCAACCTTATCAACCTTTAACAAACGCCTACAGATTTGACATATAAAACAATCACACAGCTTTTTGTTGATTTAAAAAAGACCTGAAATACATGTATTCATTAGCTAGATCTGTTAAAAAATATTGTGGTCATTAGCAAACTAAAAAGAAAGCAAACCCCTTCCTTACTCTGTGAAACAAATCGTAGACTAATGTGTCTTATCAGCTTAATATGTACTTATTAGTCTTATTATTTGCTCAAAAGAATAATCATATGAGAGCTTTTTTTTTTATTTTTATTATCAGACAAGAACTTACAACAGCACCTAATAAACCATGAGCATTAATCCTCTCTTGCTATTTCCTAAATCTTGATATCAGTATAAGGATAATTCATGAATGTTCTTGCATTTAGCATAGAAAACTGTTTAGTTCCAAAAATATTAGAACATATTAGAAACAAATATTTGACACAATATGGGCAAATGTTTGTAGACACCAGTGGCAGCTACTGGTCTGTCAGAGAGGGGAAGCTCATTTTCGGCCTACATCATAAAATTGTCTATTTATTTAAAAGTAAATTCTGCCCTACGTTCCTTTTCAAGAAAATGGTCTGTGACCCTGTCGTACCAACTAGGAGTCTTTTCAAGTGACTTGACCAGTGTCCTCTCAATGGCCAGCAGAGCTAGGCTGCTTAAACGGCCTTGGCCCATTGTGTTTCGGGTGTAGGACTTGAGTCGCTTTAAACAGGAGAAGCTCCTTTCTACACCTGCAGATCAAATCATTTTGAATAGTATGGGACATACCAGAAAACACAGTTGAGGACTCGAATTGTGTGGACAGGACAGAGTCATATTTAGCTAATGTTTCTGTGAACTCCCTGTAATTCCCCTTGTTGGATGATTCACTACTCTCATCATGTCCCCTAAATGACAGCTCCTGCCGGCCAAGCAAGGATGTCACATCAATAAGGCGGTTTAGGAAGGCCCTGTTTTGTTTGACTATTTCATTATGTTTAGCCACTTGAATGCGAGCACCTTCATTTATTGCATGCTCAACCCTGCCCATGCAACTTAATCTTGCACATGCACTCACATGTTCATTGCTCTTTTCATGTCTTTTATATGCCCTGTCAAAGTTAGACAGATCTCCAAACCCCACCTTTGACCAAACAACACATCCGTGAGATGGTTTCATCAAGAGGCATGGCCAGCAGTACATTTTATTTGTCACAGCACTTCCAGTCAGCCAGCTAACTTTGTCATACCAGGAGAGCTGAAAAGACCTGTTATTTTTCCCTATCTTTTGCACTAAATCAATCTTAGGTGTTGATCTGCCCTGCTGTTTAATTCTAAGTTTTTCCTCGTAAGGAACACTTTCAAATGGCTTCGCCAAAATCAGGTCGACAATATTAGCACCGTCTGCCATCGTGCGCAGTTTCACCCACGACGCTAGCCTAGCCTACTAACGTTATATGAATGAATGAATGAATGAATGAAGGAATGAATGAATGAATGAACGATCTAAAAAAAAAAATATTAAACTCTGTAAAACTGAAACAAGGAATGTGGTGTATAATTGTGTGAAATGTATGATGAAAATCAAGCAATTTCGCCAAGCAAATATCAAAGAAATAGGTTGCAGCAGTTTTTATTTCGACTGAACTTGAGAAATCCGCGATGGGACTGAGCGCGAATAGCTTCAGTGATTCCTTATAGTACAGAATCGCTGTCAGTCAAAAGGAGATGCAGTCTTTCGACAGACCCTCCAATCATCACGCAGAAGCTCGGAGTCCGGGCCAGCCCACTTCCCCATTCACCCCCAGAGACGCTGAGCGTCCGTGGGCGGGACATAATCGCAGCGTTTATCCAATGACCGTCTAGTTTCGAAGCGCTGAAAAAAACCGTTCAAAGCAGCCCCATTGAAGTCAATGGACGCTGGGCTTCAATAGAGAAATGCACTGTGACGCTGCGGGAATGTATGAGAAGGAAATCGAGTCAGCCGACCTGCTATATGTAACTGATTCTGAACGAACTCGTCTTTGAGATGAACGTTTTCTAACGCATTTTTAGTCAATAAAATGTTAATACAATAGTACATATTTGACCATTAATTTTGTGACATTATAAGGGAAGCCGAGCTTCCCTTGCAGTCTTAAAGAAATCGCCTCTGGTAGACACCTGACCAGAGAATTGTATGTGCTTTTCAGACATCCCATTCCACATTTGCTTTCATGATACCTTCCACTTTTATGGAAAGATGCTCCACTGAAATGGAGATTTGTGAGGATTTGTGCTCATTCAGCCACAAAGGCATTGATAAAGTCAATGACGAGGTCTGGGGTGCAGTCAGCATTCCAATTCACAGGTTTTCAGTAGGGTTAAGGTCTCTCTCTCTCTCTCTCTCTCTCTCTCTCTCTCTCTCTTCTCTTATATATATATATATATATATATATATATATATATATATATATATATATATATATATATATATATATATATATATCCTAACCCTATTGAAAACCTGTGAGATCTCACAGGCCACTGAATATCTTCCACTTCAGACTATATAAATCATATCTTAATGTAGATAGCTGTGTCATGCTGTAACAGGTTTGGGTCTCCTAGTCAAGGAAAGAACCACATATGGCTGGAAAATAACGGTGTCCAAATACTTTTGCCTATATAGTGTGGTTTTATTTGCAATTTTAATTATTTAGAATTTATTTATATATTTACTCATACAAAATGCACTTGGCTTTAATTTGTGTAAATGTCACCTCGTTTTTACATGCACGCACACTGTTACATCTGCTTATTGAATAATCCGTGTCAAGCTGCAGTGAAGATAAGAAATGAAAATGAGAGACTTAGTGAGAACCCCTGGATCATTCTCAACTGAATTCTCTGTTACCCTTACTCTGTGTTGGTATATGTGTGTTTCTGCGACACACTTTACTGTTATCTTAACCTTAATTTTGCTATCTAAAAACAACACACTGAGAAAGGACATACACTGAAGACTCTTGTTGTTTTGCACCCTACTTCTTATAGCAAATGGAAACATAATCTGTATGATAGAAGGATTATTAAACATCACAGTGAGACAGCAGGACCTGCTTTTTCCTGCTTTAATCCTACATGAAAGAGAAAGTAGTGATTGAACTGGGAAACTAAGCTGAGATTTGTTTTCAAGGTTAGGTGAATGTATGACTTTTTGCTAAATGGTACACTGAAGCTCTATACTTTCACACATCGTAAAGTTGTCATGGCAATTACAAAGATGGCATGAGATTCACCAATCACCATAAACTTGGACATTATAGATGTTCACCAGAGATGGCAAAAGTACACACATCCAGTACACACAAAGTTAAAATTCTGACTACACTTAAGTAAAAAGTAGCAATTACTTCAAACTGTTTAAGTGTCATGCTGGAAACTGGACCTCACATCATATTTATATATTGATATAAAATATTTTGAAATTTTGTTATCTAATGAATGCACCCCGGCTAAACAACCACCATATGGAAAACAGCAAACGGTGCGCAATGATATGAAAAAATATTGAACATATCAGAAAATATATTAAAACTAAATTAACGAGCCTGGTTTGAAAATGTAAGAAGTAGAAAGTACAGATATTTGTGTAACAAAATGTAGAGTGAAGGTAAAAAGTTGTCTGAAAAATAAATAGTGAAGTAAAGTACTGATACTAGAAAAATCTACTTAAGTACAGTAACAAAGTATTTGTACTTCATAACTTTCCACCTCTGATGTTCACTATAGTCGCACATGGTTACACTCAACTGATTAACACACTCACTTCACCTACACGTTGGCAAGTATTTGTTGAGTTTGTGTTTTTGTGTTTTGAGACAGCAGACTAAGCTTTTATTTTAAAGATTATTTCACAATAGTGAAATAATCTTTAATACCTGAAAAAAATATGGAAAGCAGATTTACTTATTCAACTAATTCCCAATTTAACAGTGATGGACAGTAATTCGTTACTGTACTTAAGTAGGTTTTTTACCCCGTGTTTTTATACTTTATTTAAATAATTCTGTTTAACCCAGCTATTAGGGTTGCACAAGCCAGTGCACTCTTAATGCCGGTCCCAAGCCCGGATAAATGGGGAGGGTTGTGTTAGGAAGGGCATCCAGTGTAAAACATGTGACAAACCAAATATGAATCTGAATTTCACGAATCAGAATTTCATACCGGATCGGTCGAGGTAACCAACGACCGCCACAGGTATTGTTAGCCAACAGGGTACCAGTGGAAATTGAGCTGCTGTTGGCCAAAGGAGGAGAAGGAGAAGAGGAAGACGTCTACAGAGACGGCAGAGAAAGGAGAAGTGTAGGAGGGTGGAGGTTCGGGTTGGTACTTTAAATGTTGGCACTATGACTGGTAAAGGGAGCAAGATAGCTGATATGATGGAGAGGAGAAAGGAAGATATGTTGTGTGTTCAGGAGACCAAGTGGAAAGGAAGTAAGACCAGGAACATTGGAGGGGGTTTAAACTGTACTTTCATGGTGTGGATAGAGAGAGAGGGAAATGGTGTAGGGGTGATTCTGAAGGAAGAGTACAGTAAGAGTGTAGTGGAGGTGAAGAGAGTTTCTGATAGGGTGATGAACGTGAAGCTGGAAGTTGAAGGGGTGATGATAAATATCATCAGTGCTTATGCTCCACAAGTGGGCTGTGAGATGGAGGTGAAGAAAAAATTCTGGAGTGAGTTAGATGAAGTGGTAGAAGGTGTATCTAGGAATGAAAGATTGGTGATTGGGGCAGACTTCAATGGGCATGTAGGTGAAGAGAACACAGGTGATGAGAAGGTGATGGGTAGGTATGGTTTTAAGGAGAGGAATGTGAAAGGGGCAGATGGTGGTAGATTTTGCTAAAAGGATGGAAATGGCAGTGGTGAACACTTATTTTAAGAAAAAGGAGGATCATAGAGTGCTGATAAGAGTGGAAGAAGGTGCACACAGATTGACTATGTTCTATGTAGGAGATGCAACCTGAAGGAGATTGGAGACTGTAAGGTGTTTGCCAGGGGACAGTGTAGCTAGACAGCAGACAGCATCGGATGGTGGTCTGTAGGATGGTTTTGGATGTAAGGAAGAAGAGGTGGAGAGCGAGGACTGGAAGAAGAAAAAGATGGTGGAAACTGAAGGAGGAAGACTGTAGTGAGAGATTCAGGGAAGAGGTAAGACAGGGCCTCGGTGGTGTTGAGGAGGTGCTGGATGATTGGGCAACTACTGCAGAAGTGATGAGGAAGACAGCTAGAAGGATACTTGGTGTGACATCTGGAACTAGAAAGAAAGACAAAGAGACGTGGTGGTGGAATGAGGAAGTGCCTGAGAGCATAAAGAGAAAGAGGTTGGCAAAACAGAATTGGGATCGACAGAGTGACAAGAAAAGTAGGCAGCAGGTAAAGAGGGATGTGGCGAAAGCCACGGAAAAGGCATATGAGGAGTTGTATGAGAAGTTGGACACCAAGGAAGGAGAAAAAGATTTGTACCGATTAGCCAGGCAGAAAAACCGAACTAGGAACAATGTGCTGCAAATAAGAGCAATAAAGGATGGAGATGGAAATGTGTTGACTAGTGAGGAGAGTGTATTGAGAAGAGAGAGAGAAGGTTGGATTGTGTGGAGGTGGTGAAGCAAGAAGTGGATAGGATTAGTAAGGAGGAAGTGAGAGCAGCAATCAAGAGGATGGAGTGGAAAGTCAGTTTGACCAAATGACATACCGGTAGAAGCATGGAGATGTTTAGGAGAGATGCAGTGGACAATATTGTTTAACAGGATTTTGGAAGGTGAGAGGATGCCTGAGGAATGGAGAAGGAGTGTGCTGGTACCGATCTTTAAGCATAAGGGAGATGTGCAGACCTGCAGTAACTACAGGGGAATAAAGTTGATCAGTCACACCATGAAGTGATGGGAAAGAGTAGTGGAAGCCAAGCTGAGAGAAGAGGTGACCATCTGTGAGCAACAGTATGATTTTATGCCGAGGAAGAGCACCACAGATGCATTATTTGCTTTGAGAATGTTGATGGAAAGGTATAGAGAAGGTGAGAAGGAGTCGCATTGTGTGTTTGTGGATTAAGATAAAGCGTGCGACAGGGTGCCAAGAAAGGAGTTATTGAATGGTATTGAATAAAGAAGTCTGGTGTGGCAGAGCAGTATGTGAGGGTGGTGCAGGACATGTATGAGGACAGTGTGACAGCAGTAAAGTGTGAAAAGAATGACAGACTGGTTCAAGGTGGAGGTTGGACTGCATCAAGTATTGGCTCTGAGCCCTTTCCTGTTTACAGTGGTGATGGACAGGTTGACGGACGAGGTCAGACAGGAGTCTCCGTGGACTATGATGTTTGCGGATGATATTGTTAATTGTGGTGAGAGTAGTGAGCAGATTCAGAAAAGCCTGGCGAGGTGAAGGTACACGCTGGAATGAAAGTAGGGTAATAGAGGGGTGCAGTTGCAGGGAAGTGGTGGAGAAGGTGGAGGAGTTCAGGTACCTGGGGTCAACAGTGCAAAGTAGTGGAGCATGTTAGAAAAGTGAAGAAAAGAGTGCAGGCAGGGTGGAGTGGGTGGAGAAGAGTGGCAGGAGTGATTTGTGATAGAAGAGTATCTGTATGAGTGAAAGGGAAAGTTTATAGGACTGTGGTGAGATCTGTGATGATGTATGGTTTAGAGACAGTGACATTGAGTAAAAGACAGGAGGTGGAGCTGGAGATAGCAGAGCTGAAGATGTTGAGGTTTTCGTTGGGATTGATGACGATGGACAGGATTAGAAATGAGTTTATTAGAGGTACAGCGCATGTAGGATGTTTTGGAGACAAAATGAGGGAGGCGAGATTAAGATGGTTTGGACATGTGCAGAGAAGGGACATGGGGTATATCGGTAGGAGAATGCTGAGTATGGAGCCACCAGGAAGGAGGAAAAGAGGAAGACCAAGGAGGAGGTTTACATCTGAAAGAGGCAGATGTAGAGGATGGGGGGAATGGAGACAGATGATCCGCTGTGGCGATCCCTAATGGGAGATGCCAAAAAAAGAAGAAGAAGAAATGCTCTGATTGATCTTTTATCAAAAAGGCTTCTATCAAACATATAAATACGTAATAAATATATAAAACAATTCCAATAATTTCAAAGTAAATATCTCTTTATTATAATGTTTTTTTTTTTTAATGTAGTGTCTTACTCTAACACACTGCTGTCTTTCCAGACCCTGAGTTTAACAATGTTGGAGCTCCTCTATCACTGGCATGTAAGTTCACGATTATTTAGTCAGTAGGTATGCAGTTCAGAACTGTGAATGGATTTGTGATTTTCAGTATATTACAGTGTGTGAGTTTGAGATGAGTGGGCCTGAGGGCATCATCGAGTCTGCTATGGTGGAAAAGGAGAGCAAAGCTCTGCAAACAGAGGCTGTGGATTGCAAGTGGTTCATTCAAGCACCACCTGGCTCCAAGGTAAACTTTCCTCAAGTACTGACCCACAGTCTTATTATGTGTTTGCTAAATACACAAGAAATCACATGTAGGGAGTGTCCATGTTGGGAGTAATCTGAATCAACCCTTGACATTAACAGTGTTAAGGAAAAAAAATTGCAGTTTGGAGAACACAAGGTTTGTGGCAAATGAATAATAATAATAATAAATATATAGAACTAGTGTACAGCATTAATAACTTTGTGGATTTGTCTTCATGTCTTGCAGATCTACCTGCGCTTTTTGGAGTATGAGATGCAGAACTCGAACGAGTGCAAGCGCAACTTTGTGGCGGTCTACGACGGCAGCAGCTCGGTCGAGCACCTGAAGAATAAGTTTTGCAGCACGGTGGCCAACGATGTCATGCTGCTCACATCGCTAGCTGTCATCCGCATGTGGGCTGATGAGGGCAGCCGTAAAAGTCGCTTCCGTATCCTCTTCACCACCTTCAGAGCACGTGAGTCTGTCATTTTCTCTAAGCCGCTCTTCACTCTTGTGTATAAAGCAATAAATATGGCCATTGCACAGTTGACATTGACAGTAACTCTGTCCTGTATAATCCACAGCTCCATGCGAGAAAGATAATTTCTTCTGTCACAGCAACATGTGCATTAATCACACTCTAGTGTGCAATGGTATCCAGAACTGTGTTTATCCCTGGGATGAAAACGGCTGCAAAGGTATTCCACCTACTTAGGGCATTCTAAAACGTGCAATCTTAACGTGAAAAACGCCCAATGTGGCTTTATGCGATAAGACAGATCTTTAAAAGACCAAACTCAGTAAACACATTAATTATAAAGCATACTTTGTACAGACAAGCAGATGAGTCCAGGATACAAACGTAACGCATTAAACATTTTCATTGGGCACCATTAAGGAAAAAGCTTGATGTGGAAAAAACAGCTTCTTTTTAAAAGACCAAACTCATTGAACAGATTAATAAAAAAGCATACTATGTAGCAACAAGCAGTTTGGTTGAGTTTGTTTTTTATAAAAACGCTGCCTTATCGCATTAAGCCTAGTTCACTTAACAGTTTTCTATTGGAGAAAAACGCTTAAAGTGTTTCATTTCATATTTTGGATACATAAACACTTGTCTATACACTGTTTGCTTTATTATTGATGTGTACTGAGTTTGGTCTGTTAAAAACGCTGTCTTGTTGCATTAAGCCACGTTAAGCGTTTATGCGCTTTAAAAGATCCCCTATTAAAGCAGTCATAATAGACACTATAATAAAAACACAGTGCATTACAGTAGACTGTGGTGAATGGGTGTAATGCCTTGATGTTGATGAGGTTTTTCCCCATTTAAAGACATGCTTTTCAATTCATGATGAGATTTCTTTAAAATTACAATTCACTTACGCATCAGTATAAATGATCAACCTTGACACACTGCTAGGGACAAAAACACATTCTATCAATATTGAATGCAGAACACTGTATGGACAAATGTATTGGGACTCCTGACTTTTCCAGCCATGTGCGGTTTTCTTTAAACTGTTATCACAAAGTTGGAGGCACACAATTACACAGGATGTCTTTGGATGCAAATGCATTAAAATCCCCCCCTCGTTTGAACTAGAAGACCACAACCCGTTCCCGGAATGACAATGCCCGATGTACAGAGCACCAGCTCCATGAAGATATGGTTTTTATGGATTGGAGTGAAAGCTCTCTAAAGCGCTGACCTCAACCATACTGAACACATTTGGGATGAATTTGAACGCTTACTGCACCTCCGACCTTCTCATCCTTCATCAGTACCTGATTTTACTGATGCCCTTGTGGCTGAATGATCACAAATCTCTATAATAAACTACAAAATGTAGTGGAACATCTTCCCAGGATCATAAAGGTTATTATAAATGTGAATTACATGTGGAATTGGATGTTCATATACAAATTATATGGTCAGGTGCCCACAAACTTTTATCCATATAGTGTAAATAAGAAACAACTATTTTACTTTCTAGTGAATATAAATATTAAGAAGTGATTCTATGTTTGCCTTACATTATCTGTAGAATCCTGTTTTTTTTTCTTATTATACAATTCCACAGATTTTTTTATAACTGTTACGCCCTGGTATCGTTAAGCTGCCACTCTTGGGGCCCTCAAGTGTTACAGGTCATTGTATCATGGCTAAGTCTGCACTCTGATCCCAGCTTCCTAACATCGCTGAGACATACAGAGAAATAATCTTAGTGTTCTGTGCATGTGACAAGCTTAAAGCACCTTTTTTCTTTTTCTTTCTTAAAACACCATTCGGGTTGATGGTGAACCAATTATTTTCTACTTCAGACCACTACTTCAAAAACCAGGCCTGGAATGCACCTGGAATCAACTAGTGGTTTTGATTTCTTGTGGCATGACTTGTGGACTCATTTGGAGAAAATCTTTTTTGTCAATTATTTATATTAAATAATAATTAATTAATGATTTTCTTCTAACAATAATTTATTTTTCTGTTCAGAGAAAAGAAAAACCACCATCTTGGACAGCCTGGACCACACCAACGTGACCATAATCGGGATTACCTGCGGTGTGGTGTTTGTTCTGCTCACGGCATCAATCATCATCCAGGTCAAGCAGCCCCGCAGGAAGTACCTTGTGAGACAGGACGAATTTGATCCTGCACTGTTGCCTGAACCCCTCGAGCCTCCACATTATGAGCTGTGCGCTCTGAGGAGCATGGCATCTGCTGAAGAGTTCCCTGGGCTGCGTCGCTCATCCTCCAAGTGTGTTCACGGGCACCATTGTGGCTCGCAGGCGTCCAGTGGCAGCCGCACGGACCTGAGCATGGGTGTCCTCGCTGAGACGGCCAGCAACCCATCCAGGAGCATTGTGGTAATGAAGCACAGTCACTCGCTAGAGGACACCGAGGTATGTGAGCTAGATGATGAGCTGGAGGAAGAGAACATGGAGGAGCAACATTGGAGGAGTGTCAACGGACATGAGCATTCAGTCAACGTGCAGTAATTTCTAACCGTGAATCGTGTGACGGATTGTTTATTGAAGACTGACACCAGGGCAGAATGTTCTTTTTTGACGTCATTTAATTCCATCTTCATAAACATAAAGAAACAATGTCATATATATAACAGTTTAAATGTAAAGTGATATTGATGTGAATATAATTTGTGCTATAATTTGTGTTGTTTATATAGTTTATATAGTATTGTTGTATATATTGTATATAGTATGGCCTGATTTAAAAAAAATATATATATATGTGTTATTGTTGTTATTTGCAGACTGAAGCTTTAAAAATAAATAGATTTTGATCACGGATCACCATTTATCGAGCAAATTGTTGAAATACTGCATTAACTTGCAAGAATTTAATAAAAGTTCAATAATCAAACTGGTGATTTTCCAACAAGGTGGTATCAAAAAGTTTCAGAAAAGTACTTAATTTATCTGCGTCTACGAATAGGGTGGGTGCGGAGGTGATCATGTTTTCAGCAAGAGACTCACGTGTGAGGAGAGCTCAATGACAGGGGTCAGAATAGCACCAGTTGCAGAGCTCCATACAGTTGCATGTACACAAGACGATGTCTTTTGCCACACACCATAAAGTTCGGTGCTTCCTGTGACTGTGCGTGCAGCCTCATGCTGCCATCTGTTGGCATGGTTCAAAACTAGTCTAGAAACTTTTTGATACCATCTTGTACTTATTAATCCAATACAAATAAACAAAATAAACAAATGACCTGCCATATCTGGTAAACACTAATAACAGATCATATATATGACTTAGCTGACTGCATTTTATGCAGTTGGAATATACCTGTATGTTTGAATGTAAATGTAGAAATACAACTAATATTTTAAATGTGACACTTTTGTTCTTCATGCCTTCATTTAGCAAATGTATTGATATAGACCACTGTAGATTTAAATTGCTAAAACCTCAAAATCATACTACTTAACTATATCAAATATCTTATAAAGAGCTGCCCCAACCATCAACAAGATTACTGTCAGTGACTAAACTTAATGTACGTTTTATAAATGACAAACCTTTATCTTATCAGAAGCAGCCATCATCTGTGTGAAGTGATGTCTAGATTCAGCACACATTCACACTATTCTGTCCACACTGCACAGGAAGGATTGTCATTTGTCTATGCAAATATATATATCAAATAATGTACAACATCATGCCAAGCTAGGCCGTGTCAATCAGTGCTATATATTTCATTTTGACTAAGTAGAACACTTCTTCTTGACACATTCCCTTCGAATTGATTTTAGTAAATAAAATATTGTCTTACCAGACATTTCAAAAGAAAATGTCCTCTTGTATGTGTATTGTACCTGCATTATGAAGTACACATGCACATCAAAGAAGCCAAATTTTATTATATCCTCTTCATTTCATTTTAATTTCCATTTTATGCAGTTAAAATTTTTAAATGATCAATTAAATGATCATCAATCCCCCCATTCCTCTTCTCATATATGGTATGACAGACACAAAGACCTAGTTTGAGCCTCTCTGTTCTGTATATTAACATTAGGTTATTATACTATTATTAATGATCAATTCTATTATCAATATTTTAGAAGAACGTGAACTTTTCACTGGTTGCCCAGAACTATTATTTAAATAAGTATTTTTCATTATCCACAATTTCAACAAATTTTAATTGACACATCCACCTAATAATCTTAAAGCAATATTTATTTTGGTGTCAGATGCTTCTAGGTACAAAATTGAACAAATTAAAGAAAGAAAAAAAAAGGGAAAGATTTATTCAGTCAGTGCTTTCAAATATATTTGACACGAGCCCGTGTACATGAGGTGGATTGCCTGGTGGGAAATACTGTACTTATGTCTTAAAGTTCTCGTTCTCTGAGCTCGGTAGGAGTTCAGAAAGATGATAAACCGGCTGGTTATGATTAAGATTGAATAATATGGTGGATTAAATGCTTTCTTTCTTTTTTTTTAATCTGAGTTGTAATTTCCGCATTAATTAACACTGTACTAAAATACCATCGCGTGGGATTTGGTGCCACCACGTGGCCAATAAGAGGGACTTTTTATATTTTAAATGCGATCAATTTTTTTTTCTTATAAAAAGAATGAAGATTTTCTTTGCATCCAATAGCTGTCACACAACATGCACTATAATAACAAGAATGCTATTCTATATTATTTCTATTTTGTTGTTCTTTAACGGTAAAGACTCATCCTTGTTCAACGCGGAACCAATGGTAAAATCAGATGTAGCATATCGGGAGATATTCAGGCGCACACATCGTAGACTGGTGATTTTTTGACATTTCTTATCATAAAGCTTTATATAGTTTGTATCTCGTGTAAGTCATGTAGGCTATATTACTGTAAGATCTCTTAGAGACACTTAGTGCACTTTAAGAAGCCATTTGGAAGGTAACTGCTGACTCAGGCAGAGGTCATGTCTGGAATCG
The DNA here is from genome assembly GCA_039877035.1 of Silurus lanzhouensis. Lineage (NCBI taxonomy): Eukaryota > Metazoa > Chordata > Actinopteri > Siluriformes > Siluridae > Silurus > Silurus lanzhouensis. The sequence goes on from JBCEWE010000220.1 coordinate 1,644,426, forward strand.
AGGGTGACGGAGGGGCGGCTCAGGGGGAAAACAGGCACAGTAGCCTTAGGAAACGTGTGGGGTTCATTGCCACCTGTGCGCTCGGAGGCTCGCTGGTCGCTCTATATGCGGTAACTGGACCTTTTATTGCTCCGGCGCTGAGGAAGATTTGTCTACCGTTCGTCCCTGCGACAAACACACAGGTCAAAAATGTCCTCAGTGTCTTACAGTCAAGATCGGGGACCCTCGTGGACATTGGAAGTGGCGATGGACGGATAGTAAGTCATTTCCAATGTTGTTTTTACATGAGACACGCTTTGGGTTTGTTCCGTTCAGAAAATTTTTAGTGCGAATGATAGGGGTCCGATTCGATTCCTATTGAGACTGATCGGAGTCGGATCTGATTCCTAAAGAGTCTGATCCGATACTTGATGAAACTGATCGAAATCTGATTCGATTCTTGATGAAACTGATCAGAGTTTGATCCGATTCCTGATGCATCTGATCGGAGTAGGATCCGATTCCTAATGAGACTGATTGTTGTCGGATTCGAATCCCGATTAAACTGATTGGAGTCGGGTCTGATCCTTAATGAGACTGATCGGAGTCGGATCCGATACTTGATGCACCTGTTCGGAGTCTGATCTGATTAAACAGATCGGAGTCTGATCCGATTCTTGATGAAACTGATCGAAGTCGGGTCCTATTCCAGATAAGACTGGTCGGATCCGATTCCTAATGATCGGAGTCTGGTACGATTCCTGATTAAACTGGTCGGAGTCGGATTCGAATTCCGATGAAAATGATTGGAGTCGGATCCGATTCTTAATGAGACTGATCAGAGTCTGATCCGATTGCTGATGAAACTGATCAGAGTTGGATCCGATACTTGATGAAAATGATCGGAGTTTGATCTGATTCCTAATGAGACTAATCGGAGTCGGATCCGATTTCTGATGAGTCTGGTCGTAGTCAACTCCAGTTCCTAAAGAGACTGATCGGACTCGGCTCTGATTTTGAATCGATTCCATGGTACCATATAGTTTACTACAGTGCACACCTAAAACTTCCACCTCAATCTCTCTACCAAATTATTCACAAGGATGCACAGATGACTGCATTATGGCACACAGACCATCCTGTTGTTCTGTACTGTATATAATCTTGTATATTCATTCATTCATCATTGCTCAGTAACTGCATGATCCTGGTCATTGGATCCAGAGCCTGTTCTGGTGACACCATGTGTACAGCAGTGATGTACCATCACAGCACACCACATACTGTACTTTTACACTTTTACCATAAAGATGTGTAAATGTTTTAAAGTGTTAACATTCCAACCTTCTTTCATGTTTTAGTTTACCTACAAATTGCAAAAGAAGATATTTAATCCCGGCTAGGGGTTTGTCATTTCCTTATATGTCAAATGTATCACGTTGTTTTTCGAATGCCATTGTAATAAAAAGTGTATCGTATGGTGCATAAAGATTTAACAAGCCGTAAAACGACTTTCCGTGCATGACCTTGCGGTCTTTCTGTCTGCCACAGGTGATCGCTGCAGCGAGAAAGGGTTTCAGGTCCGTGGGCTTTGAGCTGAATCCATGGTTGGTGTGGTACTCCCGTTACAGAGCGTGGAGACAAGGGGTTCATCGCCACACCTCTTTTTATATCTCAGACCTGTGGAAGGTAAAGCAAAGGATAAGAACAGAGCACATCTCGGGGTGTCTGGGGTTCTTCTATCTTCATTTCCAGGTAGTCCCAGAGTGATGATGGAGATGCGTTACATTGACACTATCGTAACTAAATATCGTAAGTCCAGAAGTGGTCTAGCCCAGTGGTCCCCAACCCCTGGGCTGCGGACCGGCACCGGTCTGTGGGTCAATTGGTACCGGGCCGCCCAGAAAGAATTTATAACTTACATTATTTTCATTTTATTTATTATCTGATTCTGAATGATATTTTATGTTGGAAAATGACCAGATTCTCTTTACCACATCTGTCTATGACTCACTCTTGATGCATGTCATGATGCCTCGGTCACATGTCTTACCTCCATCCGCTACCTTGTTAAAGGGGCTGCTCCGACCTCTAACACATAATACATTACCGCTAAATTCAAACCCCCAAGCCAGCAAAATGAACAAACAACAACACAGTGGATTCGTGTTTATTGTTATATTTAAAAAAAAATACCAGTTTTTATGCCGGTCGTATCATTTTATTTTGTTGTATTTATCCACCACACCAAAAGGCCGCTCCGTGAAAATATTGTCTGACATGAAACAGGTCCGTGGCGCAAAAAAGGTTGGAGACCACTGGTCTCGCCTACTCAGGATTTATTAAGGGGTGGTATATGGGGTAGTATTCTATAATTTGTTAATTACAGTAACCTATTTAGCAAAACAGAGCAATTTACACTACCGTAACGTATAAACTGCAGTATATAAGTATGCGGCAAGGGGCGCGTGAAAGGGCGGAGCCAGATGTGCTCCGTTTCAGTGTTCGGAGATAAAAAGTAGTTAAATTTGGTCTTTGATGCAACGAAACGCACTTATGCGCTTTAACACAGAGACAACCAAACTCTATATGAAATATTGTACGGAAATTAAAATGGCCCACGAAAATTTTTGAAAAAAAAAATTGTTATAATTATTATTTTGTATCACTGTCGTCATTGCAAGATCGAAAAATCGTGAGTCGATCCATCGTAACTCGAGGACTACCAACACTTTGCAAAATAGTCTTACAGTGATGACCACTGAGTTCAGTGTGTCTTAGACTGAGACACTTCCATTACAAGATGAATCAATAATCGCGACTCTCCAGCTGCCTTACCGAACGCTAGACTACCTAAAAACATTCCAGCGTCAATCAAGTCGAGCTTCTGTTGATGTATTTAACCCTATTGTAAAGTTATTGTGAAACAGCGCCTCACAGTGGTGAAGAGAAAAGTTGATTCTGAAAACAGAGCTTTTCAAAACCCAATGGGATTCTAAATATATGTTTACTGACATGTATGAATGTAGCTGTAATTAAGGAATTGAATCTAAGACGGAACTATGAGACAAAACATCAGGAGAAGCTGAAAAACCTGAATGCAGAGCAGAAGATACAGAAAGTAGGAGTTAAAGAAGAATCGGACATTTCAGCAGACGCTTTTCACCAGAGCAAAATCACAAAGTGAAGCTGGTGTGAAAACAGATAAATATCAGTCACATCAGCAGGTTATTTACTGAGGGAGAGTTTCTGAAGAGCTGCATGATGAAGGTGTGAGATGTCTGGTGTTTGACTGGAGATATTTTTATGGGGAGCAAAATATTTTAAGGTTATTTAAAGTTTAAGATAATTTTTTATAAAATGGCATAAGATTAAAGAAATCTGATTGTTTTAACATTAACTTAAAAGCACAATTTTTATTTATTTTTCAGGGTTTTTTTGCAGCATGTTCATATTTCTAACTTGTATAATTTTGACTTGATATATTTTCATGGAGAGCAAAATATTTTAAGTTATTTAAAGTTAAAGTTTATTTATTCTGGAATAATATTCCTGTATTTTTTTATTTGTATAAATTTTGTTATTGTATAATAAATGTTTGTCCTTTTTGGCCCGCGACTAAAAGTGTGCTTCGAGTTTTGGCCCTCTGTGCAGTTGAGTTTGACCCCCTGATCTGGCGAATAACAAACACGTCATTTGTTACGTTAATAAAAATAAACGGTTATTAACTAGGACGAAGCGTGTCGGCAGTTCAACGATGTTGAACCTCAGTTTTATTCCGTTCAATTAACACTGTATTAAATGTATAAATGTATTATTTCTGTCTTTCATAGGTCAGTTTTTCCCAGTACTCTAATGTCATCATTTTTGGAGTTCCACAAATGGTAAGAATAAACTAATGTTTGAGAATTGATATTACTAGCTGTTTCAGCTGTAGTAAATAAGGGTGGAAAAAAGCGACATTGAAGCTCAAATGCAATTTAAAATTCCATTAATATTCGGTGTAGAGTCATTTAGATAAGTTATCTGCTCCTGTTGGTTTGTACTGATGGAAACATAGCCGAGCAATTTGCATCTCAAATCCTAGTCAGTAGTCTTGTCAGTCTTGTAGCAAAATAAAGTAATTAGGTATGCAGCCAGAAAGAAAGTGTGGAGCCGAATAGAATCGCTCCTTTCCAATGTAAAAATTGGAACCCTGAGGAATTGTGGCCTTGCTGAGACTAAGAGACTGATTGATGGTAATTATAATCACAATCTGATTGTAATGATGATTGTGGACCCACAGATGGAGCAGCTGGAAGCTAAGCTTCAAATGGAGCTTCAGTCCTCAGCCCGAGTGGTGGCCTGCCGCTTCCCCTTTCCCACATGGACTCCTGATCACGTGACCGGAGAGGGAATTGACACAGTGTGGGTATACGATGCCAAGACTTTTAAATCTCACGCTTCGACAGCAAAGCTGCTGAACAACAGTGGAGACAAAAATCATCTATGACGATGTCAAAATGGAAGTTTTTATGCTAATTGGTGATTGAGATGTGTTGTTTATTCAGGGTTTCATTGCATCCTGTTAAATTGCAATAAAAATGTGGCTGCAAGCTATGGTATCATTTCTGTAACGAAAAACCAAAACTTGACTTTTTCTAATATCAAAATAGACACAATGTTAATAGATTAATGTTCAGTTTAGTTTTCTGACAATGGAAATTCTTCAGGATAACATGCAACACGGGAGTAAATAAAAGGTTTGATGGAGGATAGTTGTTTAAAGCTGCTGTAGTGTAAGTGATAGCAGGAATGATCTCTACACCATGAAATTAAACTATAAATGGACAAAACGTACAACACAGTTCTTCATTAAATAAACAGTTGTTAGTGTTGGCAAATTGAGCAAGTCTATTCGAGCTATTCTGTGCATTAAACCTAAATAAACAAAATATATATTCACACTGTGTCTGACACGTCGTAAATTCATATAAATCTCGTGTTAATTGTCTATATAAAATAAATTATCACAAACAATTGTGCTGTTATGCTGAAATACTGATATTTAGTAAAAGAGCATTCTTGATCGTGTGAGATTGAATATTTCAGCATTTATCTGAAGGCCCAAATCTGAGGTAATTATAAATATACAAAAATGTATACGTATAAATGACAATATCTGTAACTGACATTTTTTGTTAATTAATTTATAAAGGCAAATGTATTATTTACTTTTCCACAGTGAACAGAAATAGTTCCCGAACAACCGACACTCACGTTATAGCCAACTGGTTAGCTGGCTAGATTATTTGAATTGATTTGTAAATTTTGATTCCAGGTGAATCTGATCAAATGGTTTTTCAGTGTTCATAATTTAAGTCTGAAGTTATATTCAGGAAAAATATACTGATTGTACATTACAACAACTTTTGTATGACTGATAGCTTTCGTAATTGTATACTTTATTAAATACAATTTTGGACTGAACCTGTACTGTCCTGTTTTGTATACTATATAGACAAAAGTTAGTGGACACCCAACCATACGATCATGATGTTCTTATTGAACGCCCCTTCCACATTTAGTCCCTATTTGCTGCTATTGTTCCCTCCACTCTTCTGGGAAGATGTTCCACTAGATTTTGGAGTGTGCTTGTGGAGATTTGTGTTTCAGCCACAAGGGTGTAAATAAAGTCAGGTACTGATGTAGTATGAGCAGGTTTAGGTCAGACCTTTATAGCAGGCCCCTCAAGCTCTTCCACTCAATCATGTAAACCATATGCTATTCAATTCCCTTGGCAACAAAAGGCAAGGAAAACCTCTCTGACATGGTATGAGGACGAAGGCCTTGAGAGGAACCAGAGTCAAAAAAGGAACCCATCCTTGTCTGGGTGACACTGAATGTCCATTCATTCATTCTCTTCATTGATCTGGCTTTGTGCATAGCAGCATTGTTGTGCTCGAGCAGGTTTCAAGTGTGCCTTTATGGTAATGGATCAGAAGGTCGGGGTTTCAAAAGCTCTGGTATCACCAATATGACTCTCTTGGGTCCCTTATGGCCTAGCTTCCTAACATCGCTCGGATATGCAAAGAAAGAATTTCACTGTCACTGTGGTGGGTATGTCCGTGTTTCTTTTTATTATTATTTTTTTATGGGTGAAAATGATGGACCTGGCAACCGATCTCGTGCGTCATCGCGTGGTGTGGGTGGAGTGTATGCGTTACAGTGAAATGCGTACGTGCCGCCTGTAGAGGCCGCTGTTGGGCTCCTTAACTGTTTGTAGCGCGGTGATGGAGGCAGTAACGTGTTGTCGACTTGTAATAGGAAGCCTGACATCTTACTGAACACACACTTTGCCGGTGTTCTGAGGGGGTGACAAGCACATAAAAGCCCCCGGTGCTCGGCTGCTGTTCTACGCCAGATGTTTTGCTTTAAATGGTAGCGGAATCTGCGCAGAGACTGCGAGCCGCCGTCGCCGCTCCACGGGCTTTATGCTTTGACCGAAGCGGAACAGTGCGTCACGGAGTAGCTACAAGATGGACACTGGAGAAGAAGGTACAGTCCTCGAGAACACCTTTAACCTAGTGGGAAATATATCTAAATAAATAAACTGCATCCCGCTGCTCTAATCGGTTTGTTGGATTTCTAAAACAACAACAAACAAACAACTAAATAAACCCCCAGCACTCGTTAATGTCCGTGTGTGGCCCGGACTTTGCTACCTCTGGTTATGCTAGGTTAGCTGGCTTAGCTAGCTTGCAAGGAGGTCTGTGTGGGGCCCTACATTATTGACCTGTTCGAGCTTTTTCCTCTTTCCCTCATTTCCGCTAAGAGTTATTCGCCTATGTTTCAAATGTTATTTTGCTCACATGTTATAATGGGAGTTTAGCTAGCTAGCTAGTTAGTTAGCCGAGTACCAACGACGGTCGGGTATTAAAAACTTGCCCCCAGCCTTCTAGAAACTTCGCCTAAGTAATTGAGTTTCGTTCACACACACACACAAACACACACCACCAATACCACTCACATCATATATTTATTTTTACCATGAATTATGCTCAGGAGACATCGTCAACTCATTCGTTGCTAGGTGACGATATTAATTAGTTAACATGGAAACGATCATTTAAATGATAGATAGATAGATAACTTGACATTGCACAGTACTACAGGTACACTGTGCAAACTGACAATTGCAGATACATATGTAACTGTATGTACAGCATGCAATGTGTGTGTGTGTGTGTGTGTGTGTATGTATATGTGTATGTGTGTGTGTATGTGTGTATATATATATATATATATATATATATATATATATATATATATATATATACACACAGTAAATAAATATAAAGGCTCTGGACAGTGTAAACAAATGTGCAGAAGCTGATCGACAAATATAAAAGCTTTGCACACTTATAAATGAAGAAGCGGGTGAGCAAGTACCACGTGTACACCTGAAATTATAATAGTGCAAGATGTGTTTCTTCCTCTGTTCCTTTTTCTCCCATCAGGATCATCCATCTAAATACCCCCCCCCCCTCTCTAATCCTGTCCATCCTCATCACTCCCAACGAAAACCTCAACATCTTCAGCTCTGCTACCTCCAGCTCCACCTCCTGTCTTTCACTCAATGCCACTGTCTCTAAACCATACAACATCGCAGGTCTCACCACAGTCCTATAAACTTTCCCTTTCACTCTTGCAGATACTCTTCTCCCCACTCCACCCAATCCACCCTGCCTGCACTCTTTTCTTCACTTCTCTAACACACTCTCTATCACTTTGCTCAGTTGCCCCTCAGGGATTTAAACTCGTACATCTACACCACCTTCTTGCAACCGCATAATAGTGCAAGATGTGTATGTGTGCATACATTTACTTACTTATAAAAGTTATTCACAGTGTCCAAGCGATGTAGAGTTTGGAGTTCTCTAGGCTGATGGTTGATGGAAAAGCTGGCTCTGAACCTACTAGTTGTGGTGTGTATGTTCCTGTGTCTCCTTCTTGATGGAGGGAGGTTGAACAGTTTGTGACCGGGAGTTATGGAGTCCTTGATGATTTGTGCTCTGCATAAACAGCTGTGGTGCAGGTGCTCAGTGGAAGGTAGTGGGGGTGCCAGTAATGCATTGGGGAGTTTTGACCACCCTTTGTAGAGCTTTTTGTTCACAGACAGTGGAGCTGATATACCTAACAAGTCAGATTCGAGAATGGATTGTGGTACAAAGCCCTGTACTTGATGATGTACGACCTCCATCATCACAATCAGAATTAGTTTTATTGGCCAAGTTCGCCAGAACATAGTTCTGTTCCCAGTTTAGAGAAAACCAAGGTGACCTTCAGGTGACCTTGAGGAACAGTGTTGAAACAAGACATACAGACATGTTTTTACTACCGTATCTTTTACACGTTTATATATACAATATATATATATATATATATATATATATATATATATATATATATATATATATATATATATATATATATAATATTATATGAACAAATCCACCTGCACTAACACGAATCTTCTCTACTGGTTCGGTGCTGCAGCGTCACAACAGGTCGCACACGTGCACGTGATATCGTGCCCTGGTTCGTTTTTTGTGTGGTTTCACTTTTTGTCAGTTTATGTTGTCTTGTGCAGGACCTCGGTCCTACAGAAATGCTCTTTCGTTTTACTGTGAACTGTCCATTGTTGGAAAGACAATACAAGCCGACTTGACCGCTCACGTGTATCTGTAGTTACGCCGCCGAACTGTGCGTAAAACATCACATACGTCTGGATATCAGACTCGTATGACAACTGCTTTTCTGGTTAATTCTGAAGTCATCGCTGAGCAATGATCGGATAGGTAGAAACGTGAAATGATGCACGTCAACCATCATTTAGTACCACCGGGCCACAGGTTGCGTTTTCATCAAATGGAACCTGCGAAGAGACGTGAAATAATGTACTGTGTGACGTTGCCATAGTATTGTCCTGTAATCAGTCATATTTAACATCTAATAAAAGGTTGCCTCTAATGAATGTGAAGAACAGCAGTGTTAAATCTCAGTTAGTGTCAGTTATTGCTGCAGGTTAATTCTCTGATCTTTTCTGCTCTGCAGCTGATATATGTCGAGTGTGCCGTTCTGAGGGAACTCAGGACAAACCCCTCTACCATCCTTGTGTCTGCACTGGAAGTATTAAATTCATTCACCAAGAATGGTAAGTACTGTGAGTTCAGGCGTTACGGTATAAGTATAATGAATCAAGCTTGACCTTCTCAGCTCATTGTTGTGCTCTGTGTTTATGCTTTCAGTTTTCAGGACACAATATAATACCTAGTCTTTATTCTCTGTCCACAATGAGAAAATGTCTTGGTGAATTCGATACCTGAATTTTTTTTATTTTTGCATTTAAAGGCTGAGCCATTATTTGCATATTAGTAGTGTTTTTTTTTTTTTTGGGGGGGGGGGGTTGGTTTACATGAACCTGCAGATATCAGGATACATGCTTGCGTTGGGTTTTCTTCCTTACAATCCCAAAAAAAGCTAACAAAAATCTAACTAAACCATCAAATTAAACCAAGTTTGTATCTCTGCTTTTTTATTTTTTATTTCTTTGTTGAATCTTTGGTAGGTTTTTACTCCGATTTCCTTTTTTTATTGTAATTTTAATTAATTAATTTTTTTTAATGAATCATTTTTTTTTAATTAGTTATTTATTTTTCCTCTTAAAAAAAATTATTAATAAATAAATATGACTTTGACTTCACCTGTGCTTTACCAAATTCTTCTTCATTTAAACAGAGATTAGAGACGTGTCTCCAAATTTCAGTTATCGAAAGAAATTATAACAACAGAAATGAATTCAAAGCATTTTAAAAGCTGCAGTTGAGTTTTATACACTAAGTGTTTAATTTTGCAGCATGAGAATTGGCAGAATCAACAGTAGTCCTCCGTACTGTATATGTAGGAAAATGTAGGATGCTTCAGAGACCAGGACCAATAACAGCTGCAATCAAACATGGAGGACACGCATCTGGTTACAGAGTGCTGTTGTGGATTGTGTAAACTAATATAAAAACAACTGTAGGTTTAAATGAGGTGAATATTACAAGAGGAACACAAAGGAAAATGTGTACAATAGGGTCAAAAGTATTGGGACACCTTTTTTTTTTCCCCCCAGTCATATGTGGTTCCTCCTCAAACTGTTACCCCAAAGTTGTAGGCACAATTGTGTAGGATGTTCCCTTCACTTGAACAAGGAGACCCAAATACCAGCTCCATGAAGATATGCTTTACATAGGTTGGAGTGGAAGATCTTGAGTGGCCTGCTATGACCTCAAACCTAATCAATTAGAACGCTCACTGCCTCTTCATCCTCAATCAGTACCTGACTTTACTAATACCTTTGCAGCTGAATGAACACAAAGCACACTCCAACATCCAGAGGAACACCTGCCCAGAAGAGTGGAGGTCATTATAACAGCAATTGTTGAATAAATGTGGAACGTTTGAAAAGCAAATACAAATCTTTGGGTCACGTGTCCACAAACTTTTACACATATAGTGTAAATCAAAGATTTGTTAATCCAATAAATGTATAAAAAGCACACAGGATGGATTGTAACACGGTGTAAACCCCCCAACCCCCCTAAAAAAAAAAGAGCAGCACTGCAATCTTTATTGCTGCTTTACTATAACGTGTCCATAGTACAATGAGTTTCAAAATGTCTCGTTATAGCGTTTGATTATTTACTAGCAAATGGCTGCAGGGTCACTGGATTCTTCTGAAGCATGTAACAGTGCTATTACCCAGAATGCGTCACTAGTGGGGGCGAAAACAGGGAGGTTTTGACTGCCAACCTGCACAGTTCATGTGTAATTGAGCATGTGGCTTTTGCCTGCACAATTTATTTGGCTTGTAAAATAAATAATAACTCAATTGTTCATTAGTTAATTGTTTTCCCCATTTTGTCTTTTTTTTTTTTTTTTTTAACTCTAACCATAGGACAGAGGGGAAATGGAACAATTTTCCCACACTATCCCAGTTCTTTCAGTTTATATAGTATACTAATTCTAATTGAACAACTACCATTAATTCTACAGTATTCTGTCTTTTGTTTGCCTGTACAGTAAAAATGATTGAAGGTTATAGCTAATTAGCCTGACTCACTTTACAGCAGCAGCTGTGTGTGTGTGTGGCAGTGTGACAACGGGATTGGTACTTCTTGGTATTTGGGATGAGTCTGACTCAGTAATGGGGCAGGGTGAAATAGTAAACGGGTTGCTACGACACACAGGGTGTTATAATCTCCAAAGATCATCCATTCGAACCCACTCGGCCCTCGCCAACAAAGCTTCGGGAAACGAATAACGTGTTTTGCAAAACACGTGAAACATTCTCTTTTCTAGCTTTTGGGTTTTACTCTGTTATTTATTTTTGTATATATAATTACAATTTCAGAGGTATCATTTAATAGACTCGTGTTTACGATTGCAACTAACGATTGTTTTAGTAATAATATTATTCCGATTAATAAATCCTGTTAATCAGGTTAAAGAATAAATACATTTGATATTTTGCTTATTATAACTATATAAAACTCTAATTCATGGTATTTACCTATAAACTTGTACATAAAAGTGCAAAAGCGTTTAGAGTTTAACTATCATTTTTACATTATATTTAATTTTGCCATTTTAATGCTTATAGTGACTGCTTGTTGAGGAGTGCATTGGGGCATTTCCCCTTTAAACAAATTCACTCATGCTTGGTTTGTTTGTGTTTAAAAAAAAAACAAAAAAAAAAAAAAAAAAAACTGCATTTGAGTATGCAAAATTAAGCAATTTGTGTAAATCAGCATTTGTATTGTATTTTGCAGATTTTGCAAGTGGACAACCATGCTTAAAATAAATCTATGTACAATTTAATATTTTTTCGAAAAGAAAAAAAAAAGAAAAACACATTTTGATCATTTGTGAAGATATAAGCATCTAAAATATATAATCAGTAAAATATTGTATAACAATTAACTGATATACAAATATATACAAACATTGAAAACAAGCATTTGAACGTAATAAAGCCGCAGTAATTCACCTTTAAAAACTGATAAGTAACGAGGAAGCTGATTGCACAACCTGATGGAACAGATCCAGTGCGACTCCCGAACTTACAAACAGTTTACACTAAAGCACCTCATTACACTACATCATTTTCACATGATGAGGATTCTACAGTTTTTGTTTATTATGCTAATGTTTCGCGTATTTGTGCATCATTGTGGTACTCCCATACCACACAAGCTACAGTTGTGTTTAATATAAAATGTCCTCATGCGTTTTATGACTTGGGATGTACACTTTTTCCTGCTGACGGTTGACCTTGTACTGTCTGACCATTTTCCCAGACGGCTGTTATCCTACCTTCACACAAACCCGTAACTTGAGCAGCTAATTATTATCGATTAGTTGTTGCCGCCCTGCTTGTGATATTGTGTGTTGTATGCTTTGTGTCTACTTTTTACTTTGCAGAAATGTTTATCCAGGTGCATTAGCGTAATTTATGATCACCTTTTAAAGACTCGAATAAAGCAGTCCATAAAAAAACCCTGATTGCTGTAATGCCGAACGAGCCTGGAACGCCGGTCACACGGCATGGGGAATAAAAAAGAAGGGAAAAATAAATCAGGAATTGACTGCTTTATTCCATATGTGCCTTCTTACACTTTGTTCTATCTCTTTCCTGTGTTTTTTTTTTTTTTCTTTTAGCTTGGTGCAGTGGCTGAAACACAGCAGAAAGGAGTATTGCGAATTATGCAAGCACAGATTTGCTTTCACGCCAAGTAAGTAAATCACTCTTGTTTTTTCACACTTCAAGCAAGGAAGTGCTTTGATAGGGCTTAATACAGCGGCGGAAGCTTAATGGGGTCCTTTTTAACATCACAGTTTTGGCTGCCTGAGTGTAAGAAAAGAACCACGTTACCGCAGAAACACACACTAGTAGTTGTCATTTTCAGAGGTTCAGTGAACAGTAATGGTGCTCTTGGTCATGTGTTTGTTTTGGGTTAATGACCCCTGTGTGGTATTTGATAGATTGCCATCAAAGACTAGACACTGATATGTGGTAATGTGAGACCCTTATATTGCATACAACACATGGAATTAACACATGACAAAGATAAATCTCCACAGAGTCTAGCCAGGGGCACTAACGTTCAAGTCAGTGACTCGTAAAGTTGATTCGAACTTTGCTGCACCAAGGCACATCGCCAGCCACTCAGACACGTGATTTGACAGATCGTAAGCAGGAAAACACACAGCAAAGATCGAGACACAGTAATGCGAATAGCATTTGCCTGTCCCAGTGTAACACTTATTTTAAGCAAGTTCTTTCGAATGACACTATTTTAGCAAAATCTGAATATAATTTACAATCTCTGGTGCTCGTCTCATGCACGTGTTCGGCTCGGGGCTATCGTGCAACAGCGGCTTTCTGTAACAAATCACAGGAATGAAGGGTTTAGGAGCAGCTGCAAACCCGATTCCCATTAGCTATATGAAAATTTTGCAGTATATCACTCGTGTGTGTGTGTGCGGTAGTCATGTGATTATAGACCGTACTTCCCACATAAAGACATCACTATACTCATGACTAAATAAAATAGAAAAAAACAAATGTTTTGCGCTTTGAACAGAGAATTACAGAGGATTACAGATGTCTGGCAGATGTTAGCTTCTGAGGAGGGGTAGATCTTGGTTTTAAATTAGAAACGCTCAGCTCAGTTTTCTCTATAGTTCATGTTGTCTCCTCATTTTAGCAACATGGAGGAGTTGGTGCCAAAGTTTAATGATCTTGCTGGATTTTGCGTATGAGTCATATTTTGCATATATTTTTTTTTTATGTTATGTGTTAAAGAAACTTTCACAAAGTAAATTTCATTAAACATCAGAAATACACACTAAAGAGTGTGCCCCAATTTATATTACAAAACTCGGGTAAACATGAAGTGCACCGCAGAAACGGAGATTTTACCATGACTGCGATATAATACCCATCAAAACCGTACACAATTTATGGATTATTCAGACTAACTTAAAAAAATAGTTGAACTTTATTACAAAAAAAAGTAATGAATTATAAAAAATGTGCTAAATGAAATAAATATATATTCATTAATAAATATGTAATTAGTTAATTATAAATAATTAATATAATATAGTTCTCGCTACATGCTCTCCGTGCAGCACGTAGTCTTGGGATGTCTTTTTGCCAATAGTTGATTGCTGGAACATTCAGCCATCAGTGCCGATTAATCATCAAAACCGATAAATCGGTCGACCTCTAATCGTAATAGAACTCTATTTGCTGCTTGTCGAGTTTATTTGATGTGTTTTTCTCGCTCTGTCCTGACAGTTTACTCTCCAGACATGCCTTCACGGCTTCCTGTACAGGACATTTTTGCAGGTCTGGTGACCAGTATAGGCACTGCCATCAGATACTGGTTCCATTATACGCTGGTGGCCTTTGCCTGGCTGGGAGTTGTACCTTTAACAGCATGTAAGTGTTTCAGAGAGCGTTTCCAAGAATACATCCTGTGCATCACGCCTTCTTTCGGAAGTCTCTGATATCGCTATTAAACGATGAATGAAAAACTATTTCTGTTCTCTGGCAGGTCGAATCTATAAGTGTCTGTTTACCGGTTCTGTGAGCTCCCTCCTGACGCTGCCATTAGACATGCTTTCCACGTAAGTACCAGGAAACAGGAAAACTATGGAGTTTCTGTCAGTGATTTAAAGAATAATTATAATATTTGGGAGCTGGTAGCTTAGTGGTTGAGACAGTGGATTTTGGATTTGAATCTAAATTGAGTTTAAACCCCAGTCTCACCAAGCTAATACTTCGGGGCCCCTGAGCAAGGTCCTTAACTTTATAGCTGCTCAGTTGTAAAAATGAAATCAATGTAAGTCGCTCTGGATAAGGGCGTCTGCCAAATGCTGTAAATGTACATTGAAAGAAGATTCACAAGCAGAATATTAACAGATGAGATGTAAAAACGAATAGTACTTGTTTTGGGGAAATCCATATCCTATTCTGTATGTGCTATGACGTGCATCACGGTTACGTTTGGCTGAACGCGTGTGTGTAGGGAGAATCTGCTGGCGGACTGCCTGCAGGGCTGCTTCGTGGTGACCTGCACACTCTGCGCCTTTATAAGCCTGGTGTGGTTACGGGAGCAGATCGTTCACGGTGGAGCTCCGCTGTGGCTGGAGCAAAACCAACAGCAGCCTGCCAACCCAGCAGGGCAGCCGAATGAGGTAATACACATGCGTATACACAAGCACTCATGCACAGTTAAAGATGATCCACTCACAAAGGTGTGGTCTGGTTTGTAAACAAAAACACAATCATACAGAAAGGAACATTCTGTGAACCTTTTTGACTTTCCTTGAGAGACCCAGTACCCAATAATAACCAGTTTATTATCATTTTGATCTGAGCAGCACGATTTGCTCCGAGTCAGCTGGTGAACCCTCATTATCTCTCGAGACAAACTGTACTCATCGTCTTTTTGAGCATTGGGTGTGTTAACGTGGGTCCCCCCCCCCCTTCCTTTTCCTTTAACTACTATATTAATACATTTATGTAGTTACCAAACATTGCTCTTTGCCTCAAGCAAGTTCTCAAAACCGAGTCCCTAGTTCAATATTTTTACACATTTTTGCAAAAAAAATATGAATATCTGAGTGTCATTGTGCTTTACCAGAGGTAAAAATGTGAATTACTTTCATACACTAACCTTAATGAACACATGAATACTTTTTCAGTCTTGTGCTATAAACACGTCAATGCTCTTGATCAGGCTCCAGCTGCAGGTAATGGAGGTGTGGAGAATCAGGCTGCGCCGGCTCCGGCTGATCCCCCTGCAGAGAACGCAGCAGATGAGGTGCTCGACCCCCAACCCGAACAAGCCGAGGAGCTGGAGCTGGACAACGAAGATGAAGAGGAGGCGGGTGCCGAAGATGCGGCTGATGCCAATAATGGTGCTCAAGGTACATATTACAATAGTCTGAGAGAAATAACACTCTGTGGACTGTACATGCAAGCATTAGTACACAAAATACAAAAAGGAAAACCGGGAAGACAGGAACAAGTGAATATATGAGGTGGTATCAAAGTTTTGTACTTTCAAGAAAGTACTTTATCTGCGTTTACCCATTATCACCTTCAAAATAACCCCCTTGCACAGCAATACAGTGCCCCTTATGCAATATGTCCTGCAAGTCTTCTTTTCAAAACACATCAAGCATCTTCTGCGATTCGTGCCGGCTCTCCGCAATGGTAAGCTGGATCTGCATCTCCAGGAACTTCAGGAAGAGGGCAAAGTTCTCAGGAGCCGAATGGGTGCGGAAGTGAGATCATGTTGTTCCGGCGAGAAACTCACGTGTGAGGGGAGCTTGGCGAGAGGGTGTCCACAATGAAATTATAGAGGTGCTAACGCACGTGGTCAGAATAGCATCAGTTGCATAACTACTGATGTACACAGGACAATGTTTTCTGGCACATTGGCTTATGAAGGTCTGTGCTCCCTGTGACTGTGCGTGCAGCCTTGTGCTGCCATCTTTTGCCCTGTTACAAAACTCTTCTCAAACCTTTTTGATACCATCTCGTATGTATAAAAATGCGTTTATAAAGTTTGAATTGAGTTTTTGTGATATTTAAATATTGTTGAATTCTCAGTGAAAAAGTAGGATTGATTTCATACAATATACAAAAATTCAATTGTGTAAATGAATTTCTGACTTCTGCTTACTTTTAAATTACTTGCCAACAATCTAATCAGATTCAAAACATAAACTAAAGATTTTGAATCGAGGTTGACTAATTCAGCTGATTTAGTTTTCTTTCTTTCAATTGTCGCTAAACTCTCGGTGTACTTTCTCCTGGTGTGTAGATGATATGAACTGGAATGCTTTGGAATGGGATCGTGCTGCTGAGGAGCTCACATGGGAAAGGGTAAGGCTGCTTTTCATCATCTGTAATACAAACCGATGCCAGACAAAAAATTCTAAATATGTTTTTCCTTCCTTATAGATGCTTGGACTTGACGGTTCTCTAGTTTTTCTGGTGAGTAAATGATCTTTAAGAATCTGTAAGAAGTAAAAGATCAGCCGCTCAGGCCACTGGTATAGATATGAATATTGACTGACATTTGTGTATTGCAGGAGCATGTATTCTGGGTGGTGTCTCTCAACACACTGTTCATTTTGGTGTTTGGTGCGCACCGTTTTTATTTTTTATTTTTTTCTTTATAAATACTCCATGAATATTTTGGAATGTATTTTAATTATGGTGTCTTTTTTTCTTCTGCAGCTTTTTGTCCGTATCATATCGGGCACTTTTCAGTGGTGGGACTTGGCTTTGAAGATTATGTAAGTTCTTACTTATCCTCTCCGTGTGAATAGCGAAGAAGCTGCTCCTTTACAGCAATATTAATTTGTATGTTGTGGTCTCAGGTTCGTGCTTCTCATTTCGAGGGTCTCATCACCACTATTGTGGGTTATGTCCTGTTGGCCGTAACACTAATTGTGTGCCATGTATCCTTTCACAATAATCTTTATTTAATAGGCTCTTGATTTGTTTGGATGGAAGTTTGGACAATTTGGATAAGTTTATGTAAAAAAAAAAAAAAAAAAAAAAAAGAATTTGATTATAGAAATGTGATATGTTGTGCTGCAATGTGAGAAGACACCATTTTTCTAAATGAACGTTTTAAGGGATTTGCTGCATTGGTTCGATTCCAGAGATCACGGCGATTGTTAGGAGTCTGCTATATCGTGGTTAAGGTCAGTGTTTACTTTGTGTGTGTGTGTGTGTCGTCACGTTTATTGCTTGTTTTTTGTCAAAGTAATTACTTTTTTTTTTTATCTGAACAACTACAAAAAGGTGATTTATTAAATGCATTCGATTTTTTCCCCTGCTTTTATTCAGAAACATGTTTACAAGGGATTTTCCATAATGTATCACCTGAATGTGTTTTAAATAGAAAATTTAAAGCCCCATGCAAAGCTAAAATGTTTTATATAATAATGAACATTTAATGGATTTGATGATGACCTTGTGTTTGCCATGTATATAGGCCTGATGCTAACATGGCGTTAAAACTTAGTAAACAAACAAACAAGCATTTGATTTTCTGCAGGTATCGTTGTTGGTGGTCGTAGAGATCGGTGTATTTCCTCTCATCTGTGGCTGGTGGCTGGATATCTGTTCCCTGGTTTGTAGCTTAGTTTTAGTTAACTGCTCCTTATTCCGCTTTAGAATCAGAATCAGGTTTATTGGCCAAGTGTGTTGACACACACAAGGAATTTGTTTCCAGACATTAGTGACTCTCAAAAGTACAGACATAAATAACACCACACATTTAGCTTGGACTATACAAGACAAAACGGACTATACGAGACAATACAGACGATGTGAGACAATATAGACAGTATGAGTATGAATTAGGGATACAGAGCATATGGCAGATCAGTAATGTACATAAGTGTGAGTGTGCATAATAGTGCAAATAACAGTATTGTGCGTCAGGTACGATAAAGAGTTCTTTCTAAAAACGATTATTGTTTTATAGGAAATGTTTGACGCATCCCTAAAGGACAGAGAGCTGAGTTTTGAATCAGCTCCAGGCACCACCATGTTTTTGCACTGGCTTGTAGGCATGGTCTACGTCTTCTACTTTGCATCCTTCATCCTACTGCTACGAGAGGTGCCTTATTCTTTATAGTGTGATTTTCAAGAATAAGGGTGACGGCTTGTAATGACATTTAAAAATGTATATTCTATGTCTACTGAAAACAGGTTCTCAGACCTGGAGTCTTGTGGTTTCTTAGAAACCTTAACGATCCCGATTTTAACCCTGTCCAAGAAATGATCCACCTTCCGATCTACAGGCATCTAAGACGATTCATATTGTCAGTGGTAAGAGTTACATGTACAAGGAGTTTGTAATGGTGTGTTGGTGTCATAAAAAAAAAAAATATAATATAGTAAGTCCAAAAAATACAAAGTCCTTGATATTTGTTCATTATATTCATCCCTAATCAAATTAACCCAGACAATCTGTAAATCTTAGTATAAATTATTTTATTTATTTAAGTTTATATATTTTTTCTGTCTGTAACTTTCCATATAAAATGCCATTACATTACCACGATACAAATATACATGAATTATTACTGCTATCATTATGTAGTAATAAATTTTAGTAATAATTAGCTGTAGAATGTTGATAAATATTATCGGTACTAAGAAAAGTATTTTGGTATTCATTCAATCATGATTGTTTCCATTTGTAGACCCTCCAATTAATAATGTATTTGTAAAACTTTTAAGATATGTCCACGTTAGGGCTGAAACGATTCCTCGAGTAATTTATATACAAAAAAATCGGTCATCAAGGTAAATTATTTGCTACGTTTGGTCCATTTAACTACACACGGAGCATTGTGTTTTCCCATGGGCCATTATTAATGATGCACCACCCGTTTAACGCTGGAACGCTCTGGGCAGGTAAAGATGGTACAGAGTGAAAAAAAAATGTAGGGGCGAGGAGAATAAAAATAACATAAAAATAAAAAGTTTGCGTAATTCCAACTTTTTTCTCTCAATTCTCACTTTATTTTAGCCAATTGGGCAGCGTCACCACCTCTTAAGTGTTAGAAAGCTTTACACATCGGAAATGAAATCGGCTACAATCAATAGAATCGCATGGTATCAAACTAAACCTCGGATCCCTGGAGAGAACTCTCTCTAACAATCAGCTCTGAAGGAACAAGAAATGAAGCATACACCAACAGCTTTAAACTTCAGTCCCACAACATGGTTATTGTTGGATGCACCAGAAATGTTGGACATTTTTGAAGACGCAATTGAGAGAAATACAGTCAGAATTGCGAGGGGAAAAAAAAGTTGGAATTAGGCAAACCTTTATTTATTTATTTATTTATTTATTTGTGATGAAAACCAACTTCCATAGATTCAGTCCAAAGAAAACGACAAAGTTTCGGATCATTGTAAACCCCCCCCCCCCCCTTTTTTTTTAATAAATACAATTTTAGCAATAAAATGTACATTTTTCTAAAAAGAAACAAATTACTCTTTTCTCTCATTTTAGCATTGCTCTTTAATAAAAAAAAAGCACGTCTTATCCAAGAATCGATGGAATAATCGGTAGAATACTCTATTACTAAAATAATCGATGCTACAGCCCTAGTCCACATTACATTATATTTTCATTTCTGTCCTTTTAACAAACATTTTCATTTGTAGGTTGTGTTCGGGTCGATCGTCCTGTTGATGCTGTGGTTACCCATACGGATAATTAAACACATCTTGCCTGCTTTCCTCCCCTACAATGTGATGCTCTACAGGTAATTTACTCCTGACAGGAAAATCTACAAATACCCATGAGAGTTTCATCATCTGCAACTGTTTCAAACTAGTTCGTTCAGCTTTAATTTGAACCTGTTGATCTTTTTCACACTAACCATATTATTAGATTGGACTCTATTTGAGTAAAGTTTAAGGTTTAGACATTAGATGTTAATATTAGTTTGGAGTTAATAATGTAAGAATGTGATCAATAGTATCATTCTCCTGTTGTGTTTCATCATAAGTCTATTCCCTCATGAACATCTAGTACAATAAGCAAGCAGCTGCAGTACTCTGCAGCCTAATTACACAAGAGAGACTTTTCTGATTTTCACTTCTACTGTAACTGTGTTACAGCGATGCTCCAGTGAGTGAACTGTCCCTAGAGCTCCTGTTGCTGCAGGTGGTTTTGCCAGCTTTGTTGGAGCAGGGACACACACGCCAGTGGCTGAAGGGTTTGGTGCGTGCCTGGACAGTCACCGCTGGCTACTTACTGTGAGTCTTAAACACATTGGTACTGTTTAAATCCTTAATTTAAAAGTGTTTGACTAACAAATTCGTTTCTTTGGTCTCACATGGGATCAAAGACAGTTTGAAGACAGTTTGAAACGGTGTTCGCCCCATAGCACCCCTTCTAAAGCATAACGCAGTGAGTTTGTTAGCCTGCAGTAAACTCATACATTTGTCAGTAGATTTTAAAGTAACAACAAGCAAAACAATAAAAGCACAAGTTAGACTCTAGGAAATAAATGCACAACCTTCTTCCCGACAAATCTATCTCTACATCGGTTGTGTTTTTCCTGTTACTGAATCTTAAATGTAGCTCAAGAAAAGTGAACAATACAGTAGATACATATCAGTCAAGCATTCTGTGAGGAACCTGTTTTGATTAAAAAGTGAACATTTATTTTTTTCTGGCAGTATAAAATTACTAATATCTTAATATTAAAATTAAAACTACGACATGTTTTTTTTTTTAGAGATCTACACTCGTATCTGCTGGGAGACCAGGAGGAGAATGAAAACAATGCCAACCAGGCAGCCAACAACAACAACAACCAGCAACCACGTAACAATGCTAATGCCATTCCTGTAGTGGGAGAAGGCCTACATGCCGCACACCAGGCCATCCTGCAACAGGGAGGTCCCGTGGGCTTTCAGCCTTACCACCGCCCTGTGAAGTTCCCCCTCAGGGTAATGATGATTTATCTCTTCCAAAATCTTTCGTTTCAGGGCGTTCGGTTCAGTTTATACACGTACCAAATGCAATCCTTTTAACGTGCGTAACAGTTAAAATCTGAGTTCCCTCAGGAACATAATAAGTGACGAACCACAAGTTTGTTAAGTCCATTTTTTTTTTCTTCCATTTATTGAATTTTATTTAATCAACATATTTTGTGCCGATTCTATTATTTATACCCCCTGTTTATAATGTATAATTACACACTATTATAATTTATATAGAAATGTAGTAGTTTACAATGTCTGACCTATGATGCATTTCTCTCTCTCTTTTTTTTTATTTTTTATTTTTTTATTTAATCATCACTGTAGATTGTGTTGCTGATCCTTTTCATGTGTGTGACTCTGCTCGTGGCCAGCTTGGTGTGTCTTACTCTGCCAGGTGAGAAGATATTTGTTAAATGTTCTTCTTTTCCACGCAAACAAATTAACTGCAAGACATTTGAAGGTACATGCATGGAGTGTAAAGCGGTGCCTACTTTATATCCTGCTAAATAAGTGAAATAAAATGTTATGGGATGGTTGATTAGCGCCTGACCTCACATGTTAGAGTTTCCGAGTATAGTCTTGTTGCACATCATTTCCCCATGCACATGTTGGTTTCCTCTGGGTTCTATGTTTTTCTCCTACCTCCCAAATACGTTCTATTCGCCGGATTGGCTATGCTAAATTTGATCCTAGGTGTGAATGACTCCAGTTTATGAACTAAATGAAGATGATTTAATACTGGAACACCCAGAGCAGACACAAACAGAAATTTGACGATAATTGTTTGTACGGTATAAATCATAATAACCCATAGTAATATATTAAAGTGCACTTGTACACAGAGCTGATCTAATTAAATAGCATGTATTTATATACAGAGCCGCCTTTTAGAAGTTGTGTAGTCAAAAAGATGCTAAAACCGGCTTATTTATACACACACCATTCAGACTCTATTGCCAAAAGTTTCCAGACACCTGGTCAAAAGTATGGTATGTGATTTTTGAGTCACTTTCCACATTTAGTCCCAATTTGCTCATACAAGTCCCGCCACTCTTTTGGAAAGATGTTCCACTAGATTTTGTATTGTGCTTGTGGACATTTGTGTTCGTCAGCCACAAGGGTGTTATTAAAGTCAGGTACTGGTGTAGTTGAGGTGAGGAGGCCTGGGGTGCAGTCAGCTTTCCAATTCTTTCCAAAGGTGTTCAGCAGGGATGAGATCAGAGCTCTATAGAAGGTCATTTAAGATCTTCCTAGACGTCCTATACAATTGTGTGCCTCCAGCTTTGTGGTAACAGTTTGGAAAAGAACCACATATAGCAGGAAAGGTCAGGTGTCCCAATACTTTTGTCTCTATAGTGTATCTCTCAAATAGCCAATTAAGTAAGACGAATCATGCTGAGTAGTGTGCTGGGAGAAAAACCTTGGATTTTCAATGTCGGATGTTTTTTAATTTTGTAAATGACCCAGCTTAAGCTGGTATATAATGTAAGTTGAGACAGGAGTGATTATCTCTGTGCTTTAGGAATTCTAAGAATGGGAATAGGGTTTATTTTTGTTTTGCTTACTTTGCGCTCCTCTTCTTGTGTGGCAGTGTTCGCAGGCCGCTGGCTCATGTCGTTCTGGACAGGCACAGCTAAGATCCACGAGCTGTACACGGCAGCATGCGGCCTGTACGTATGCTGGCTGTCCATCAGGGCAGTCACTGTTCTTCTAGCCTGGATGCCTCAGGGTCGAAGGGTCATCCTACTCAAAGTCCAGGAGTGGACACTCATGGTACATGACATCATACCTGTTGCAGAAGTGGTGGGCACAAAACCTGTTTATACACCTGAACTCTATCAGCTTGTACAAATGTTCAATTTCTACCACACATGAGCAATCCTTCACACTACTCGTGTTTACCCAGTCCTGCTTTTTCAGGGGGGTTCGTGAAGCTTGACTCTTTTGCATGGGAGAGTCTAAAGCAGTGGTCACATGAAAATAAAATCCGCTCGGCATGAAAGTCTTGTCTGCTTGAAAGGAAAGGGTACACTTAAAAAAGACTCGCTTCCGGTAGTGATTCTCTTTGATTATGCCTCAAATTTATTTTTTATATAAAAGTTCTTAATTTGTTTGACTTATCGGTGTACCTGTACAGTTATACGTTCATCTAATCAAGGTGGTTGTAGCTTTAAACCCAATATTTACAACCAAAACAAGAGAGAAAAATGATATTTTCATGTATTTGTATCTATTGTAAATATTCCTTAGGAGTATCAAAATGATGGCACTTAAAAAAAAAATCTTTTTTATTTCAATTACTCACAAAAAGTTATAATGAGAACTTTGATCTATCAGGGTCCAACTTTTGTGGGTGGAACTTAATTACATGTAGCTGAAGCTGATTCACTACCTTTCGTACCCAAAATCTGTTGTTTTATGAGACTTTTACTAATCACATACAGTTTCCATGCATTGAGACGTGCACTATTTTTTTGCACAACTCTACTGAATTAGGGCCTGCAAACTAAAAGTTATGTTACTGTACCTTCTCTCTAGAAATGGGTCATGCAGAAATGCCCATAATTTGGCTTCACTTCCGTGAATAAGACCTGCACAAGACTCGAATCCATTATGACTGCTGTTATTGCTTCATAGATCACCCCCATTCATGTGTTTTCTAAACATTACTTACTGTGTGCAAAACTGATTGTTTGCATAAGCAGGGCGAGTTTGTGTTTAGACCTTTTCTCTCTTGGTGCTGTGTTTCTATAGATTATGAAGACACTGATAGTGGCAGTTCTATTAGCTGGCGTGATTCCACTGCTTCTCGGTTTGCTCTTTGAGCTGGTTATTGTGGCTCCTTTGCGGGTCCCACTCGACCAGACACCTCTATTCTACCCCTGGCAGGTAACTTGTTTTACCAGATTGAGTATGAGAGTATAAAATGCTCCACAGGGAAACATGTCGGTAGCAAAGCAGGTCTGATTTTCTATTTCTCTGTGTGTTTCAGGACTGGGCGTTGGGAGTGTTGCATGCCAAAATCATTGCTGCCATCACCCTGATGGGCCCTCAGTGGTGGCTAAAGACCGTCATTGAGCAGGTGACATCAAGTGTTTGTCAAACTTTTCAAAAACAGAAAGAATTGTAGCTGTGAAAAGCTGAATTTATCAATTAAAACATTAGAAAATTCAGTTTAAATGTAAATATCGAGTATGAAAATTCTCCATCAAATCTATACGATCCATAGGTTTTTACCGATGATTATTGAAAAATGTTTTTATACTTTTTCTTTCGGCTGCTCCCATTAGGGGTCACCACAGCGGATCATCCATCTCCATATTACTCTGTCCTCTACATCTGCCTCTTTTAAACCAACTTCCTTCATGTCTTCCCTCACCACATCCATAAACCGCCTCCTTGGGCTTCCTCTTTTCCTCCTTCCTGGTAGCTCCATCCTCAGCATTCTTCTAACGATATACCCCATGTCCCTCCTCTGCACATGTCCAAACCATCTCAATCTCACCTCACTTTGTCCCCAAAACATTAAACTCATTTCTAATCCTGTCCATCGTTGTCACTCCCAACGAAAACCTCAACATCTTCAGCTCTGCTACCTTCACCTCCACCTCCTGTCTTTTACTCAATGCCACTGTCTCTAAACCATACATCATCACAGATCTCACCACAGTCCTATAAACTTTCCCTCATACAGATACTCTTCTATCACAAATCACTCCTGCCACTCTTCTCCACCCACTCCACCCTGCCTGCACTCTTTTCTTCACTTCTCTAACACACTCTCCATTACTTTGCACTTTGCTTCTCTCAGCCTGGCTTCCACTACTCTTTCCCATCACTTCAACTTTATTCCCCTGTAGTTACTGCAGGTCTGCACATCTCTTTTATTATTAAAGATCGGTACCAGCACACTCCTTCTCCATTTCTCTTACCTTTCACAAAAACTCCACTGCCATCTCTCCTAAACATCTCCATGCTTCTAACAGTATGTCATCTGGTCTAATTGACTTTCCACTATTCATCCTATTAATCGCTGCTCTCACTTCCTCCTTACTAATCCTATCCACTTCCTGCTTCACCACCTCTACACAATCCAACCTTCTCTCTCTATTTTCCTCATTCAACAGCTACTATTGCCTTATTTGATTTTCTACAATAAACACAAAAATTTTAAAAGTATTTGTGCTCAGCGCCCAAACAGCTGTTTTTAACTGTTTCCCAAAAGTTGCTCATTCACATTAAAACGCCTGAAAACGCTGACATCGCTGTACTGCGCATAAACAAAACGCAAGTCGCTTTGACCCCCAGACGTTTGTTTACTTTCCGGCACTTTGAAACGTTGCAGCAATGACTGAATGCAAAAGGTGTTTTCTTTCATCTTATTTAATTCCCCCCTCCCTCTCATGGAGACTCAGCACTGGCAAAAGGTACTATACTGGGTTAGTATACTAGACTGGCACTAGACTGGATCTGCACAGCTGTGATTTGTTGTAAGGCAGCAGTTGCCATGACAGAACAGTGCCTCCGACCGTGCGACTAGACACGTGGAAACCATTCTGATATACATACTCTGATGTATATTTGGAATTTAAAATTTCATATGTTAAATATAGTTCTAAAATCTTTAGTAAAGTCTATTTTTGCATATGTGTAGAAACCCTGCAATCTGAACGTTTTGGGAAAAAATCCTGGTTTATCGGCGAATTGCATTTGCCACATAACTCATTTGTTTTGCTGATTTTCCCGGTCTCTCACGGATAGAAGGGAGGGATAGGGGACCAAAGAATTGTTTTTAGAGTTTTATGTTAAAATAATCTTATTTATGAATACAAAATATTATTATTAATTATAAAATGAAGTAAAATGCATACATCAAATAGCATTTTTTGGGGTGGCGTCCGTTTATCACGGTTTTGGAACGTAACCACTGCGCTAAACGTGAGTTTACTGTACTTGTGATCGCTTAATAAACATGTATTGTGACTTAACATCATGATCTCAGCATCATACAGCAGAACCCTATTGCCTGGTAATTTAGGGTCATAGCAGCACTGGTTTGTAGCAGGTATCTGTCATTCTATGAAATGGTTCTAAAGGCCTGTTCTTTTGCTCTGCAATAGGTTTATGCCAATGGAATCCGCAACATTGACCTACATTTCATCATCCGAAAGCTGGCTGCCCCCGTCATCGCGGTGCTGCTGCTGTCCCTCTGTGTGCCCTACGTTATTGCTGTAGGCATCGTCCCCATAATAGGTACGTCCCAGCATTCCTCCATTACATACATTTATGAAGTAATGTAGCACTTAGCAGCGTGAAGATATAAGAACCTCAAAAATATTTAAAGGGATATTGTAATTAAGACCTTTTTAACAGCCAGTCAGATCAGTGAGTACAACCAAAATCAACCAGAAGTGCTCTGGCTTTGTTCATGATAATATGGGCCAAAGTATGTGGACACCGCCCCCAAATGTCTTTTTGTGAGATATAGCATTACAGCTTCCCTTCACAATAACTTGGGGACCAAAACATGTTTCCAATATGGCTGCTCACGCACATAAAGTGAGGCCTGTGATGACCTGGTTTTGTGAAATTGGTGTAGAGGAACTCTGATATCCTGCTCAGTTTGGAGATGAACCACATATGGCAGGAAAGGTCAGGTGTCTCAATACTTTTGTCTAGGGTTCATGTTCTAACTTTTCCATCTGTAGTTATTTATTTATTTATTGATTGATTTTGAGAAGGCTTTACTATTTATGCCACAGTCAATTTTTCGTTATTTTGTCTGTTCACTTCCTGCTTTTGGATCACTTTGTTCTCATGCAATACCCATGTTCTACATGTATGTAGGAGTCACCCTGGAGATGCAGAACCTAGTTCAGAGGAGAATCTACCCCTTCCTGCTGATGGTCGTGGTTCTAATGGGAATCCTCTCTTTCCAAATCCGACAGTTCAAGCGCCTTTACGAACACATCAAGAACGACAAGTAAGTCGCAACAATCACCCAAACGTTCAGTTTGTCAGTACCATGATATAAGCGACATGTTAGGGGTGTAACGGTGCACGGATTTGTACCAACATTTTTCAGTACAATGCTTTCGGTTCAGCACACACACACACACACACACACACGTATGGAATGAAATCCTTTTAACGTACAGTATAGTTAAAATACTGGAGTTACCTCAGGAACGTGTTAAGTGGCAAACTGCAAGTTTTAGTCTCTGCCTCACACTTTGAGCGAATTTTTATATATTCTTTTCTTTTCTTTTCTATTCTATTACGATTATTAACCTTGTCCAGCTTCAAGAATTTCTCTTAAAAAGGAGAAAAACCCTGACGATTCCACATATCGAGGGAGTGAATGAATAAAAAATTTCTTCATTTTTCAAAGTATGCAGAAAATAGTAGAACAGTTACATTTTTTTTATTATTATTCAAATAATTTATAAATGTAAAACAAACTTGCATACAAATCTATATTACCCAAATAGGGTCTAACAAATGTGAACTATTTAATTACATTTTTTATTTTATTTACTCTATAATAAAAAGGGGTATTGCATTAATTAGATGTAATTAATTTTTTTTTTATAAAATATATATATTTTTAATAAAATTTAACCAAGCAGGCATTTTATTTTAATTGTTTTAAATGTGAACTTTTTAATTACTTTTTTTTTTAATTTAATTTTATTTACTCCATATAATTAAAAAAGGGTATTGCATTAATAATATTTAATATTTTGATAAAATAATTTTTTTTATATAATTAAACCAAGCAGGCATTTTATTTAAATTGTTTTAAAAATGTGAACTACTCAAATGTCAATGATCACACACAAACTGCTTTAATAAAAAAAACTACAAGCTATTTTATGTTTCGCATGTCTTCCCCCTAACCGCACCGAAATTGAACCGATAGGTGACTTAAAACCCGGGGTACTTACCGAACAGTGTGTACAGTTACACCCCTAATCCGCAGACATGGAACGTTATTTGTGGAAACCTACTATTTTCCTGCGTTAAACATTTGATTTTGTATTTTTCTGTGTACCCAGGTATCTCGTAGGACAGAGACTTGTGAACTATGAACGCAAAGCTGGAAAAGCCAGCACTACTACACACAGCAGCACAGTGCAGGAATGAAAGCATTTGGAAACGTGTTTAGATGATGAGTGTGTGTGTTCAGACCCGGCCCCTTCCCCTCTGTCGTACGTGCATATGTTGTGTCTCAATCATTTCCAAGTTCAAGATTCAAGAACCGTCAGTGACTCCTGGTGTCTCAATTTTTCATTTTTTTTTGCCTGCAACTTGAGAACTGAAATGTTTAAAAACCTACAAAGAAAAGGGGCAAGAAATCCTTCAAGCCAACCAACAAGTGTCACTGTACATCTTATGGGGGGGAAAAAAAAGAATGAGTATGTATATTAATTTATTAAATCTAGTTGTCACTTTACTTTGTGGAATCCTGTTGCTTGGTCAGTACTGATGCCAGTGTAAAGCTTTGCAGTCCTGAGGACGACGTCCAGGATTTTTGGGGCCGAGAACACACTCACTCGGACATGCGCGTCTTAGCACTCGGCTGTATTAATCGAAGCCTTTTATTTATTTGATTATTAAAAGGTATGTTAGGTGAGAACATGTAATTAACAAACTCCCTGAGATGAAGCTTTCTGATTGCTTACAGTCAAAAGGACATGGCTGGAGTGTGGGTTTGACTCCCAGATCTCAGAAGACGAACCGATCGTGCACCTCATGGGACTGTGGCATTCTTTAATGTGGATCATTAAGGACCATGGACAGTAACGTTTACGGTTTTCTGTTCAGTTCCAGAGCTTTTCATTCTTACCCTCTTGTGTGCTGATGGCCTCAGTGCCTAGAATAGCACGAGTTTCCTGTCCATGTTTCATACTTCACAACCGTTACTGGCATTACTGTATACGAACGATGTGCTTTTAGATTTCAAATCTCAAAATGTCTTAACAGCAGTAGGTTGGAGGTCTGGTCTGCTAGTGAGTCGGTGTTCCTGTGTTTCCACCTCAATCCAAAAAAAGAAACTGGTCAGAATTTTTTCTCAAAATGCTTTCTGATGAGGAAAGACCGTTTCAGTTCGGTAGAACAAAATCATTTCCTGTATATATTCCATCATAACTACAGTTTGTACATATTGTAAATTTGACACAAAAAAAAATACTGACCGATGACTTTTTTTTTTTGTTTTTTGTTTTGTTTTTTTGGTTTTCTCTCTCCGTCACCGTCTGCTACAGAACCGCTCTCCGAATGATCCGACCTCGGATACTGTAGGCTTCTCGATATTGTTTGGGCTCCTTTTAAAAGCGAAATGTTTCTATTTTTATATGTGTAGTGACTGGCCGGTCACGTACGCCTCGCGTGCTTTCAGAGTTCTGAGCAGTCGGAGTCTTTCGGATTCGAGGGGCGACTGCGTGGAGCTGCGGCGCTGTGTAGGATGCAGACGGCATGCTGGTACAGTGCTAAAGACTCTCACACGTCAGGTCTGCACAACCTTGTCCTATCCGTAGCATGTTCGTGTGAGACGTATTCAGTATTCTGAATGTTTAAAAAAAAAAAAAAAAAAAACTCCTGCTTGGAGGCTGTGGCTGTAATTACATCCTTATACAGGCAGACAAGTACTTCCCTTTTTTTGTTTGGTTTTTTTGGGTGTTTTATTGAAAAATTTTATTACAAATATTAAATCAAAAGTGTGATACAGTGGTTGTCGGTGTGTATCATTCTGGAAAAGGGATCACGTTTTGTTAAAAATGGGTATTCATTTGAAGATGGCAAGATACATTTTTAGCTGTGCTGTTATCAGTTATTATTTCAAAGTATTTATAAAAAGCTAGGTGACTTTTTTTTCTTTTCTTTTTTTCACACTCCCTGCTTGAAAGAAATGCAATTGCGAGTTGTAACGTGGCTTGTGCTCTAGCAAAATAAGCAGCTTTTCAAGCTAGAGTTAGTTTAGTCCTCGTTTTCTTGTAAGTTAACAAATAAGACCTCCACAGATACCTATTAAAATAAAAATCAGTTTAAAGAAGTGGAGTACACATGAGCCCTTCATCATTATTTCACTTTCCATTGGGGATCTGCCAAAGCCCCCTGCAGGAAAGACTCCACTGTGACATGTCTGGCTTGTGAGACATAAAAAATGAAAAGTACCCTCATTGTACCTGTAGTGAGTGGCATAAGACATCCCTTCTGTGGCGAAAAATCCTCATCTGCCATGAAAGTATAAGACAAGCGTTTTAGGAAACGATGGATCCTTCAGTAGGGTCTCCTTCCTGAGGGTAACCTCAAAGGCAGAGGCAGTCGATATGTTCTGTCACTGTATCTGTATATAAATTGCTAGATAGACTGAAAAATGTCGTCTAGTAGCAGTCATGCAGGGCACCACTGAAGAAAGTCTTTAGAAGTACATGTCTGCTATCCAAGGAGCTCAGGCAATTAGGAAAGTCTAAGAGAGCGTAAAATTTGGAGGCTATTCTTCCTGCACTCAGCTGTGTCATGAGTCTCTGATAAGACCGTCCCAGGTGGCTTTACGTACACTTTGTCCCTGTACTGCACAGATTCTGTGATTTAAGAACCATTGAACAAAACGAGTCTCCAGTTGGTAATACTTAAGACATTTAGTCTTAACTTTTCTACACTGCCATCGTTCTCTCACAATGATCAGCAACAGCCTGCTGAACCTTGTGCTGCCAAACCTCGAGGCATGGATCCCACAAGGCCTCTGGATATCCGCTTAACTTTGAAATCGGACAAGCTCTTCGCTCTCCATGTGGTTGTCCTTCCTTAGACCAATTTTCCAATAAAGTACCAACCATTACACAACACTCTAAACCACCTGCTGCTTTACAATCTGGCTTTCAAAATTCAAAGTCACTCAGATCCTTATGCTTGCCCATTTTTCCTGCTTCCAACACAACAACTTCGAGAACTGACTGTTCACATGCTGCCCTCCCACCCCTTCACAAGTGCTGCTGTAACGAAAGAATCAGCGTTAATCGGATGATCATTTGTATAATATCTGGTATGAGCTTAGTCTTTAAATAAATATCACAATTATTACGTTGTAAAAGTGAAAAACTGGTCAAATACAACTTAGAAGGCAGCTGTAGGGTGAAAGAAAGAGACATTTCCTAAGAAAAGCACCTGTTCTTTTGATGATCCTGAAATCTGAGAATGGAGTCAATCCAGTTAATCAGTAGTTGTTTATGAAAGTATTTTTCCTGAGAGCAGCTCGTCACCTAGGTGAGGGTGGAAAGCAGGGTTTTTACACTCACCTGTCAGGACAGTAGATGGCACTGCAGAAAGTCATGCGTTTGGCTGAATCTCAAATGTCTCTGTACTCCAAATGTAGCAGACTACCTGTGAGGTACAGGGCATTGATTGCTGTCCTGTGGAGTGCACTGTGACAGAGTGAAGACATTCGGGATGCAGTTTGTCATGATGTCTGATTTACGGCTTGCTGACGTGACCTGCCGTTGCGTTTCTGTGAAGATAACATTGTTAAATCGTACACAACCGTACACAAACTTTCTACACTTTTACTCTTGGCAGCAACGTGAGCTATAAAGCAATTTCAAGAGATTTATGAGTGAATTTTAAACATCAGCTAGTAGTAAATATGTAATAAGTAGAAGTGCCATCATCAATGAGGGACGATACAACAAAATAGCTAGGGGCTGAAGCCGATGCGATTTGCATCTCCATGCATAGCCAACGATATTATACATCAAAGATACATATAAAGCAGCTATCGATACAATTCACCCTTATTACAATGCAGTGCAATTCGATTTAATTAAAGTTGAAGCGACTAATTGATATTTGCTTCTCCATTGTAGAAATTATACCCAAATGCGCGATCGCTGTTATTACAGCGTAAAGCACAGTGGGCCGGTGTCAGAGAACCACCAGCTACGGCTCCCTCCAAGGCTCACACTCTCACTAAGCCTCTACCTGCTATTAATCACCTACACCTGTTCCCCATTTACCTGTCCCATTTATAAGGTCACCATTCCCCCTCATGCAGCATCTGATCTACCAGTTATGACAATAGATCACCCGGACTTCCTACCAATCTGGTTCTCTGTGCTTCCATGCTTTCATGCTTCCATGTGCTTTCATGCTTCCATGTGCTTTCATGCTTCCATGCTCCTGGCTACGCTTCTAAGGAGCACTTATTTAATTGTGCCATTTTGCTTCAGTCACTTCCCAAACTCTAATGTGTGTATTTGTGGACAATAAAGAACATTTCAGTATTACTCCCGGTTTTTGACGCTTGGTTTATCCGTGACAGCGGTAGTATATGAAAATGACGGTTCATATTTAACTTTTATTTTTGACAAATGTATTTGGTAAATTGCATTTAATTATTTTTTATATATAAAGTTATAATGTGATAAGACAGGTATTGTTGTTATTATTATTATTATTATTATTATTATTATTATTATTGTAATTAAATTATTTTTTGGAAAATCGCTCATTTCTGATAGGGTGGGCCACAATTCAAAGTGGGTGGGCCTGGGCCATAGCTTCACCACTGGATTCAACACAATGCGATTCAATAGAGTATGATGAAAAATAAAAAAAATATGATACTAAGTACTGAGTTCTAACGCATGGCCCTTTCACAAACAGGCATTTGTAGTGCACAAAAAAAAAAAAATCAAAGGAAAAAAATTCAATAAAACCAGCCCTTCGTTCCCTGTTCTGTCTCCAGGAAGATGCAGCTCTACTTCTGCCATGTTAATTTACATTCTACTGTAGTGTTAATACGTTCATATTCACGTAGCAGCAGTGGGGCTGAGAGAACGTGCTTGAGAAACCTCCATTTCTGGTCACAAATTATTGGTCACTTTCTAAATATACAGCATATCTACTGATAATTGTATATAAATAGATTGATGCTAATATGTTAAAAACTATGCCTCAAATTTCAACTTATATCTGATGCCCCCTTAAAAAAAAAAAAATACATCACATCGTTAACTTTTATGCCGATGCACAGTTCGGGAATCTTATCATCTCTACACCAGAATAATAAAAAACATGCTGCTTTGTAATCATAAAAGAATCATAGAACAATGACCATTTTGATATCGTATGGATAAATGAATGCCATGACCAGTAAAGACCCTACTGTTGATTCAGATTCCGATGGGTTGGTCTTACGTGCACCACAAACCTTTTGTCGACTCTTAAACTCCGAAATGTTATCCACCCTGTCTTCCTTCCTAGGTCATTTGCCTGACCCCCAGAAAGCCGATATTGAAAACCTCATTCGTTTGTTTCTGAGAATTTTTCAAGATGTTCCTTCTCAGACAACAGTCTTACAACATCATATACAAGTTACCACCACTGCACCCATTAAACAACATGCCTATCGAATTAATGCAACTAAGAGAGAAGTTATGAAAGAAGAAGTTAAGTACTTATTGGGACATAAGTTGGCCAAACAGAGTTGTAGCCCTTGGAGTTCACCTTGCTTACTAATTCCTAAACCTGATCATTCATAACGGCTGTGTACCAATTATAGACGTGTTAATGCTGTTACAGTCCCCGATTCTTATCCCTTGCCAAGGATAGATGACTGCATTGACAATGTAGGTTCGGCTTGTTTTATGTCAAAATTGGACTTACTTAAGGGCTATTGGCAAGTACCACTGACTCCGCGTGTTTCAGAAATTTCTGCTTTTGTCACCCCTGACAGTTTTCTGCAGTATACAGTTATGCCCTTTGGACTTCAAAATGCTCCAGCTATGTTCCAGCATCTTATTAATATTGTGTTGGCAGATGTTCCTCACTGCTCAGCTTATCTAGATGACCTTGTTATTTATACTCGGGATTGGGCCACTCATTTAGATGTGCTAGGAATGGTTTTCAAATGACTGGAACAAGCATCATTAACATTAAACTTGGCAAAATGTGAGTTTGCCCAAGCAACTGTTACATACCTTGGCAAGCTGTTGGTCATGGACAAGTCCGTCCAGTAGATGCAAAAGTGACTGCCATTTTGAATATTCCTGCGCCTTTAACGCTTCGAGAGTTACGAAGATTCCTTGGTATGGCAGGATACTATGGTAGTTTTTGTAAAAATGTTTCTACTGTTGTTGCATCCCTTACGTCCTTGCTCAGTGCATCCAGACCCTTTGTTTGGACTACAGATTGCCAACATGCTTTTGACAGTGTTAAGGCTATGTTGTGATGCACCTGTACTTGCAGCTCCAGATTTGACTAAATCTACACAGGTAGAGGGTTAAAACATACACTTTATATGGACAAAGGTTTGTGGACACCTGACCATAAGATTCGAATGTTGACCATTCAACATTCCATTTTACATTTAGTCCCCATTTGCTGTTATAATAACCTCCAGTCTTCTGATCTAAAATCAGGTTCTGGTGTAGGGTGAGACATCTTCTCAACACACTCTCCTCACGAGTCAACACATTTCTATCTCCATCCTTTATTGCTCTTACTTGCAGCACATCCTTCCCAGCTCGGTCCTCTGCCTGGCCAATCGGTACAAATCTCATTCTCATTCCTTAGTGTCCAACTTCTCATACAGCTCCTCATATGCCTTTTCCTTGGCTTTCCACATGCCTCTTCACCTGCTTCTGCATCTCCTTGTACTCCTGCCTACGTTTCTCATCACTCTGTCGATCCCAATTCTGTTCCACCAGCCTCTTTCTTCTTATGCTCTCCTGCACTTCCTCATTCCACCACCACATCTCTTTGTCTTTATTTCTCTTTCCAGATGTCTTGAGCAGGAATCACATACGTTTGGAAAAGTCAGGTATCCCAAGACATTTGTCCATATAGTTTACATTGAAGTGGGCAGGGGAAGCAGATCAGGTAAGCACAGACCCACTTTGTCAATTGGTGAAAAGGTTTATGTATCACACAGCCACAGGGGGTCACCATGTGATGTGAAAAAAATAATAACTCACATGACTACATTATGCGTTTAACAGATTGAGTTGCACTGCAGGAGAGTTATGTTTTTTACACAGGCTACTTCCTCACAGTGGGCTTTTAATTAGAGTATCGTTTCTAGCTCAGGGTTTGATTGTGGAGCAGATAAAGATAGTTACTGCATCCTTTAATGTAAGTGCTGAAGCAGAGTAATAACTTCTTCTTCTTCTTCTTTCAGCTGCTCCCATTAGGGGTCGCCACAGCGGATCATCCGTCTCCATACCCCTCTGTCCTCTACATCTGCCTCTTTCAACCCAACTACCTGCATGTCTTCCCTCACCACATCCATAAACCTCCTCCTTGGCCTTCCTCTTTTGCTCCTTCCTGGCGGCTTAAAATCCACAACTACACAATGCAACTCCTTCTGACCTTCTCTATACTTCTCCATCAACATTCTCAAAACAAATATACGTCTGTGGTGCTCTTCCTCGGCATAAAACCATACTGTTGCTCACAAATGGTCACCTCTTCCTTCAGCCTGGCTTCCACTACTCTTTCCCATAACTTCATGGTGTGACTGATCATCTTTATTTCCCTGTAGTTACTGCAGGTCTGCACATCTCCTTTTTTCCTAAAGATCGGTACCAGCACACTCCTCCTCCATTCCTCAGGCATCCTCTCACCTTCCAGAATCTTGTTGAAAAGCAGAGTAATAACTGACACTACTAAATTAGAATGCATACTGTCTAAAAGAAGAAGAAGAAGGAGAAGGAGAAGAACAAACCTTAGAGTTTTAGTGCATAGCCTTCTCATTATAAAACAATCACAAAAACTAATGCATGAAAAGAGGTGTGTAGATTTTATGTTGTCTGGCAAACCTCTTGTAAATGACCATGCCTACACATACCCCTGCATCAGCTTAAATAAAATCCAAAATTTAGCAGTCTATAATTATTGATTTTATATCAAGGAATTGCAAACCAGTCAGATACAAGGAAGCAGAACAACCTCGACCTTATCACTGTCACATGCAATGCGTTGAAAAAAATTGTGTGCACACAAACTCGCACCGCTTCAGCAGTAGCATCTTATAATGATTATAATTGATTAAAAACAGTGTTGGGAGTAGCCGGGTTATGACACAGTGGAAACTCTGGCTCCTTATTTTCCGCAATCAGGTTCTAAGCTGTCGAAGCAATTCCTTCCCATGTGTGGCAGTAAAAAACATTCAACAAAACTGATTCACAAATATACACTATTGCACTCTTAGGTGCAAAATTCACAAGAAGGCAACACCGTAGATTTAGAGTCAGAGGTGTAAACTTGGTGTAAATAAATTTGATCAGTGTGTGTATGTGTATGTGTATGTGTATGTGTATGTGTATATATATATATATATATATATATATATATATATATATATATATATATATATATATATATATATATATATAACCAGTAATATTCCGCTGAGGAGTGCTGAGGCGTGGAGGAAGAAAGTGTCTATGATGTCTAACCAAGTCTTGCAAACCTCCACCTCTGGGGAAAAAGCGAGACACCCTCCGTCCCCTTTGTTTGGGAAGGGGATCGCTAGAACATATCCTCAGCAGCTGCTCAAAAGCCCTTGGAGATGGACGCTATCGTTGGTGCCACGACAAAGTGCTTAAGGCAATTGCTTAAAGCTTAGCCATAGCCATTAATGTCAACAAAGGCCATTTCAAGCCGAAGACCATCTAGTTTGTAAGAGCTAGAGAGAAGGCCCACCCACAATCTAGAGTAAAGTCTGGTCTTCTTACTTCTGTTACAAACTTGCAATTGCAGGTGGATCTAGATAAACGGCTAAAGATCCCTACCGGAAGAACATCTACAAAACTTCGTCCAGACGTGATCATTATCTCAGATTTCACCAAGCAATTGATTTTATTGGAGCTCACTGTGCCCTGGGAAGAGCGCTAAAAGATGCCAACGAGAAGAAGCGGGCTAAGTTCCGAAAGTTAGTTGAAGAGTGTAGAAGGCAGGGCTGGAAAACTCGTGGAGGTGGGCTGTAGAGGTTTTGCAGCCATCTAATGTCTTTCTCTGCGGCTTCAGTTGCGATTCAAACCGCAACTGAAGCCGCAGAGAAAGACATTAGATGGCTTTTTATTAATTGCTACTGGGACACAGTCTGATCAACACCGGCTGGGTCACCTGGACGAATGTGTCTGATGTTGAAAGACCCGTAACGCCCAATGACCTCAGGATACTTCGCTGATGATGTGTCCCAGTGCATCTGCATGATGTATTTTGTATTATTATTTTGCCTTCTGGAAAATTTGTAAGCATCTGTAAACATGTTGCTTCTGAAGTGCAGTACTAAATACGCCAGATGGAAAAGATTTTCAGTCTATTGTAAAAAAAAAAAGAGCCCTGGAATATCTGAGAAATATTTCGACATTAAACAAGCTGCATTACTATTATTGTATGCTTAATGGACTAAAGTTTGTGGTCACTAGAAAACTTCGATTGTGCTATTGGAACAACCCATCCCACATTTATTACCAGTTTGCTGTTATAATAACCTCCACACTTCTGAGAAGTTCTGAAAGATCTCACTATTTGTGTATTTGTAGTGTTTCTCTTAAATGGGTTAAAATGGTAAATTGAAAAATCTGTCATGTTATTTCTATCACTAGTCCATCAATTGGTTCCTAGTGACGATGCTAGTGACAGATCGGAGTCGAATGCAAATGAGTGAGGTCACTCTATTACATAATCTCCAGTAAATTCATCACATCTTATAGTCAACAGTGTTCCAGTGAACATGATGATGTGATAAACAGTGACTGTACAGCTCTGTGGGGGGAAATGGCCTGATTCCCCCTGAAGGATGCTTTTATGGACAACCTTATAAATATGTGATTTTGAATAACTCTCATTACTGGGTATGGTTATTTGTTACATGAGCAGCAGAGCACAATTGCAATTGTTACAGCAGTCAGATTACTGGATTACTGTCTTACTGTCTCCACCGGGACGAGCTAATCTGATTAAGAGGCTTCTCCCTGGACTGTAGTGTCTCCTACCAGTTTTTTTTTTCTTCCTCGGTGGAATTCACCTGATGACATCTTTTGGATAATTCATATATCAGGAGTGAAGCTTGTCAGACAGCATCAAAAAGAGAAAATCAGTATTGAAAAAAACTGGTTTTACACACACTAGACATGATGTAATGGTTATGAACTATAGCGCAGAGAATTTTTTAATTTACTTTTGCTAGAACATGAATGTTCGTCATTTCCAAAGTAGTTCACAGCTTTCTATTTATTCAGTTGTTCCTGCTCCAGCTGCATCCACTGGAGCCGCTGATTAAATGGTGCTGATAAGGCCTAATTTTGGGACAAGATCAAAATGGCAGGGGGATCCTCCCGCATCGTCATGGAAACCTTTGCACACAGCAGCAGCGGCAGGGATGCAGAGGAAAACGAGGACTCCTGTTATTCAGACTACAACGACAATTTGTACCTGGTCGACGACGATGATGACGAGGATGACGATATCTATCAGGAATTTGAGGAATCGGACTTCTTTCAGTTACCTGATGCCAAAAGCATCGCTTCGGACGATTCCTTCTATCCACCTGATAATTTGGTTGTCTCTCAGAGATCCCCAAAGCCTGAGGGTCCAGAGCATCTCAGTTTTTTTATGGCATGCTGCAGTAATAATGCCATCATTGTCAAAATTATGATCAGGCAAGGAGTCAGTAAAGAGGAAGTTCGAGAAGTGGATAAAAACAACAGGGTAAGTTTTAAAGGAAGTATGATTAGCCTACCTGCTCTGCCTAAACAAATGAACTTGAGGTCCTTGGGATGGGATTTTTGGCACACCCACACAGCACATATTTAATTTAATAATCCAGCATCCCCTGAAAAGAAACTTTTCTCTTTTTCTATTCATGTTTAAATAAACCAATTTCTTATCTTACACCAAATTGCACACTTTGACCCAAGCCTGTGAGTCTAAAAGACCTACACCAAACTGGGGACATTTAGATATTTTTTTTTTTCTTCTGTTACTTCATTATTAGTGCCCTTGCTGAAGGCTACAACAGCAAAGGAATCAAGAGATTAAGCTGCTAAACTCGAGTACTTCTCTGGGGCATCACCAAGGTTAACCTGCTTATTTAAAAAAAATCTATTAAATTTATTATGTACATTGTTTTTTGTTGTCTAAATGGTTTGATCTTGAACACGGATGGCCGCCGAGTACTCATAAAGATTCCTCCCAAGTAATGTGTAATTATACACGCTTGACTACATGGCTGCTTATAAAAAATTAAAAAAGACAATCTCACAATAATTAACTGCATAATATTCCAGGAGCTGTTTACGACACAGTGAGCGTCGACAGAGACTGAAGAATGGTGTTTTGAACTGGGTATAGTCCTGCTGTTCCACCGAAGCACTGAGGAGCCTATGATTATGACGTTAGAGATGATAGGTGTGGATAACAGCATCATGTTTATGCAAAGGTTATTATCATATCAAAGAAGTGTAGCATTCTGGGGAATGCTCTTTTGAGAATGCAGAATGCTGCTTCTCTCCTTTTGAGCTGCTCTGCACAATAACCTGCGTTAACTTCAAGTCATTTGCGTAAGATTGTTCTGGAAAACGCAACAATGATATTAGGGATGGAAATATGAAATCCTAGATGAAAGGATTCAACTAAAAACACAGTATGAGACCATTTTTAAAGGAAAGTACTACACTGGAGTCAGACTATAAAGATACAATATATATATATATGTATATGTATAAATAAAGTCAGAAGCTTGCCAAACAAAAAATATGAGGCCATGTGACATGAATGTGTGGTAGTCCTTAATAACTGCCTACTCAGGGTAGTGGTGGATTATATAAGGTTATGAGTTTATAATTTGCAAAATCAACTAGAGGTCAACATGTTGCATCATGACAATCAGATTCTTTTCAAACATCTAAATCCACATTTCATCCCTATTTGCTTTCAAAATAACCTCCTCGGAAGATGTTCCACTAGATTTTGGAGTGTGTTTGTGGAGATTTGTGCTCATTCAGCCACAAAGGTGTTAGTAAAGTCAGGTATTGATGTAGAGTGAGGAGGCCTGGGGTGCAGTCAGTGTTCCAGTTCATCTCAAAGGTTTTCAAAAGGAATGCGGTCAGAGCTCTATAGCAGGACACTCAAGATCTTTCACTCCAAACCATCTAAAGCATATCTTCATGGAGCTGGCTTTGTCCACCCTGGAATTGCCAACAGGTTAAAGGGGAATTGTAATGCTACTACATCCAAAGACATTTGTGGTAACAGTTTGGGAAAGAACCCCATATGGCTGGAAAAGTCAGCGGTCCCACTACCTTTGTATGTGCATATAGTGTACATTTCCAACTTGAGTAATGCATTGAGAACGAGGAACTGTGTCAGCATTTCTATCTCTGGGTTTATGTCCCTAGTGTTTTCCAAGGGCATTTCCGGTTTAGGCCACACCCACCCCCCGTACGAATATGGATATTTGGAGCACTAAACAAACACGCATACAGAGTGGCACTGAATTACACCCTTAGTACAGAGACATAACTGACACAACCATTCCAGGAATAGGGTGTGTTTAATAATAGCATCAAGTGACCTTAATCCTCCTACCTTAAATCTTAGCTTTAACTAGAAGGCATTTGCAGTCAGCAGCGGCTTATTGTTCTGAATTCAGATTACATGGCAGAACAGACAGGAAATCTGACAGACCTTGTTTTGGGATCACGTACCTTCACATTATATCCATGACTAAGTTCCTTACATCTCAGCTGCATGCATATAATATACATCATAGAGATGCCTTTACCAGGAACAGATTTACCCACCTCTATGTAGCACCTAGAAAACAAATCTGTCACATTGGATTCATAAGCACTTGTAAGGACTTTGCTTTTTTTTTACCAAGGAAACTAACATTTTCATCGACGGGTTCTTTGTCTGCGCAGAATGGAGCTTCACTCCGTGACCTACCGCTTTGTGTTTCTCGACAGTCCTGCAGTGAAAATCCGCGCTGCTAGTAAATGAATCACCCTCACAGTTTACTACCTCGTACAGGCATCAAATCTGTTGTTCTCCACAAAGATCTCATGTAGTTACCTTCTATTGTGTTTGCAATTCAAAATCACTGAGCTTTGTGAGTCATCACAAAGACATAGCAGCACACTTAACCTCATTTGAAAACAAACGATTATTCGCTCATGTTTATAGCAATTCCCTTTCCAACACTGTTAAAATCTAGTTAAAAATAATCCACATCAGTGGCCTTTTGTTTGAGTAGCTGCTTTTTTTGTCAAAGTTGCAG
Source organism: Silurus lanzhouensis (assembly GCA_039877035.1). Taxonomy (NCBI): domain Eukaryota; kingdom Metazoa; phylum Chordata; class Actinopteri; order Siluriformes; family Siluridae; genus Silurus; species Silurus lanzhouensis. Next base: position 1,686,332 of record JBCEWE010000220.1, read on the forward strand.
CTCACTGGTTAAGGCGTAACTGTTTGGAAGCTCGTGTATGAATGAGATGATTATAAATGACCCTGGTTTCATAGTGTCTGCCAAAATACCATTTATATAAATCAGTCTGAAATTTCCCTTCCCAGGGTCGCTCAAACTGGCCCGTAACACCCGTAAAGTGTTAGGCACCACTCTTTATTCATTCTTAAATGCTACTCTGTTATTAATCCTGCAAGAACCATCATAAAAAAACCCTACTGTCAGAAATGTTCGACACCTAATAGAGTTTTAAAATGCTGTTTATATACGTTTTAATAGCTTTGTACAGTTCTATTAGATTAATATGCCATTTTATTCCCTAAAATGTTTCCCTTTGGGTCTTTTGCTGTCTGATGAACTGTAGCTGTATTTCATTAATAATAATTTTTTTTATACGTCTCCTGCCATTCCAAATTTAAATAATGCTTGCCTAAAGCTATTATGAAAATATATGTAAAATCCCATTGTTGGGTTTTGCTTGATATAACCTCAAATCTCCTACAGGAAAAGTGAAATGTTACAAAAAATTTTATTTTAGATATAATGTAATGGGTTATGAATCAATAGTCCGGATACAAATCTCACTGCATATCGTTTAGATGTAAAAATAACAGGGACATGGAGAAATGTAGTCTCACCAGAGGTGGCAAAAGTACACACATCCTTTACCTAAGTAGAAGTACAGATACTCATGTTTTAAAATACTCGGGTAAAAGTTGATGTACTGATTAAACTTTTTTACTTAAGTGAAAGTAAAAAGTAAGTCTTGGCTCTGACATGTACTTAAGTAAAAAGTAGTTATTACTTCTACCTGTTTTAGCTGTTAACTGGACCTCATATCATAGATAGATAGATAGATAGATAGATAGATAGATAGATAGATGGATGGATGGATAGATGTGATAGCCTAGTGGGTATTATCTATCTATCTATCTATCTATCTATCTATCTATCTAGCCTGCTAGTTGCGATGTAGGTTATGTTCCTGCGTCCTAAGTCTTTCTTTAGCTTTATATTCTTGTGTTGATGGTTTAAAGGTAGATAGACCTGCTCTAAACAACCTCCCTGGCCTGTCTTCCCTGATGGTTCAGTGGGTTAAATCAGGTTTCTTGCTTTTGGTGGGGTTCAGGGTTCGAATCCTGCTTTCTGTCTGCCAGTCACAATCAGGATTCACTTCCTACATCTTTCTTTAGCGATATATTTTAGTTTTTAATGGGTTGAAAAGAAAGATAGACCTGCTCTAAATAAGCTTCCGAGCCTGTCCTTACCAATGGTTCAATGGGTTAAGGTTGGTATCTCGCTGGTGGTGGGAATCATGGTTCGAATCCTGCTTTCTTCCTGCTAGTTACAATGTAGGTTCAACTTGTGCTACTTACATCTGTATTCGCTTCCTACATCTTTCTTTAGCGTTAAATTCTTGTGTTGATGGTTTTAAAAGAGTGATAGACCTGCTCTAATCAAGCTTCCCTTTCTTTTTATTTCTAATGGCTTAGTGGGTTAAGGCTGGTACTTTGCTAATGTTGGTGGTCAGAGTTCAAACCTGGCTTTCTGTCTGCTAGTCATGAGGTAGGTTAAATTCCTGATTCCTACATCTTCATATGATATTGGTTTGCTTCCTATGTCTGTCTTTAGCATTATATTCTTGTGTTGATGGTTTGAAAGAAAAGATAGACCTGCTCTAAACAATCATTGCAGCCGGTCCTTCCCGATGGTTCAGTGGGTTAAGACTGGTATTTCGCTGTTGGTGGGATTGAGGGTTCGAATCCTGCTCTCTGTGTTTCTGTCTGGTCTGAATTTCTTGCTTTGAAGCATGAAATGAAGGATAAACCCCCCAAAAAAAGAAGGTTTGTTGTGGGACCTGATGGCTTTGTGATAAAAGCCTTGCCTCTGAGCTCAGAGGTTGCTGGTTCGAATCTGGCTTGTCCCCACACTGGGTAAGCGCTGTGTGGTGAGCAATGGAGTGGTTGACTGTGAACAAAGGTTGTGAAGGCCTGCTGTTTCACAGCCTCAGAAAAAGTGAGGGTGATAGGTTTTTGGCAGAATTTTTCCCTATATGCAAAACTAAGTCGATACTTTTTTGGACGTTTTTGCTTCATAACCCCCTGTTTTCAGCTTCTCAGACATTGGGGGGGCAGATGCCCGGATATTGCCCCCTGCTTTAGGATACACCCTCCGAATCCGAATCCAACCTTCCACGCAGCCATTCCTGACACCTTCCACACTCTTAACTTTGAGCCCTGGCCGGGGTTTGAACCGGCAACCTCACAACCCAGAGGTAAAGCTCTTCCAATTGAGCCACAGGGTCTCCTGCAAGAGCCTGATTTTTAGAACCTTTTTTGGTTCTTTTTAAAAACTTTTTAAACAATTTAAAAGAAAGCTAAGGGGTAGGAATCAAACCGGGTGAGTCAGATAGCAGCAACCACTTCAGTTGACCATTACACCAACACAGGAAAGGCAAACAAACCTTTGCTTATTGGACTCTTGGCTTTTCTATAGTTAGGAGACCAGTGTTTTCTCTTAGATCATGATGGTAGAGGGTCAAAACTTCTCCTTCCTGTACATTCTCTCAGTAACTCAAAGTCTATGAGAAGTGACTCAGGTACATGAACCACATCTCCAACACCTGCACCACTGATATACCATGATTTACCAGCAACCAATTTTAATGATCTTTCATTGTTCTGTTTTTAAAAACTTCTTATAATGTTCAATATGAAACTAGAGGTAAGAATCGAACCAGGAAAGTCTTTCATCATAGATCACTAATGGCATTACTTCAAAACTCAAAACTTTGTTAGACATGTAAATAAGCAGGAAAGACAGAGACAAAGACAAAGAGACACAGACACAGCTTTAGAAAGAGTGAGAAACAAATAGAGAGACAACAAGAGAGAGACATATACATTGAGACAGAGACATTTACTAAAAGAGACACAGAGACAATTAGATAGAGAAAATAGAGAGACAAAGATAGCGAGATATAGCCACTTCCTGTTGGAGGTGTTTATCCTGAGCGACTCTTAATGATCTCATTTACTAAATGAGCAGTAGTGAGTTAAGGGCTTGCTCAGGTGCCCAAAACTGGCAGCTTGGAGGTGCTTAACATGTATCATATGTACAGCATGTGATTAAATATAAAGGCTATATCAGTGCAGAGACGTGTGGACATCAATTAGAGCCTTTGCTATGTTTCCACACGGACAGTTAATGAGGTGATACTGGAGAAAATGCACCTCTTCAAGTCAAGTCAGGAAGCTTTTATATATATATATATAAAATTATAGACATTTTACAGATTTAAATGATGTATTGTTTTTATCTGTACGATCAATAAAGACACTAATTTAAGTTTGTGTCGCCATTATGAGGGAAAAACCCACAAAACGCCACCCAGAGGGTAAATTGTGAGAATCATGGCGGATTTTGGTATTTGATTTGAGAAACAAAAGTTTACTGATTAAAAATATTTTTATCTGGAGTTCATTTATTTATTTTATATCTAAGTAAAGAAAGGAAAAAATTTCGTGCTGTTTAAAATAATTTTAATTTTGACAGCCAAATATAAATATATATATATATATATATATATATATATATATATATTTATTAATACAAAACTAATTAAGATTGTTGTTACCTAATGAATGTGTCCAGGCTGAAGATCCACATATAGAACACGAGCAGAGAAAAGATGATGATGATCAGGAATGTGTCTGTTCTCAGTCATGTTTACATCACTGACACTGACAGTAACGAAGTATTTGTACTTCGTTACTTCCCACCTCTGAGTCTCACCTATTGTAATTTTTGCACTTCATGCCTACTCGCCTCGCACTGGAGAGATGCTTTAACTTCAAGTCCTCTGGATAAAACATATACTGTATATTATAGCTTGAAAGCTATTGATTAATCAGCTGAGTAACCATGAATACCATACATACCTGCATGCCATTTATTCATGGAATAAAATGTGAGCTTCAACTGACTTAACACTTCATTTTTACTCCATTTTCTGAGGTTCTTTTTAAAACACTGTAGACTTTTTAAGACCTCAAAAACACACACAAATATGTTGTTAGCAAATGGCCTTAACCAAGCCAAGTAAAGTATCGCTAAAGTTGCTTTTTTCCGTAGCTGGAAAAAATAAAAAAATCCATTTGACTTCTGAGGTACAATTTAAGAAATTCGTGCCAATAACAGAAAGCTGATTGGCTGCTGCATGTTGGTGTTATTTGTAGTCTTAATACAGTGAATTATATTTGGACTAGCGAAAGAAAATCACACTACACCATAGAAACAAACAAACTTTCTAAAGTGCTGCAGAAGCAATTTTATGAAAATCAGAGGTAAAGTTACCTGGACATCAGGAAATAAAAACCTGTTTAAAATTATTTAAAACCCAAAACAGCGAATTTAATGCTTTTAATGCTTAAAATTTAGATTTTTAAATTGTAGACTTTTTAAAAAATCCTGAATGTCATGGTTAGGTTTCGCATTCCTTATCTTACAGCCATCTCAGTGCTTTGCTTCTGATTCTCAGACTGGTCTGATTGTGGCGTGTTATCAGGGCTACGTGGACGTCGTCATCGCCCTCTCACAGTGTCCATACGTAAAAGTAAACTGGCAAGACAGCGAGGGCAACACTGCTCTAATGACAGCTGCACAAGCAGGTACAACTTTTTATCAATGGATGCAAATAAAACACATATTTGGTAGAATTTGTATTTATTTTAATTACGTGGGCAGACCCACTATGACCAGGAATAAAGTGTTGTTGCTTATTTTAATATTTTTTCTACATTTTTGTATATTTAGGTCACATTATGATTACCAACTTTTTGCTGAACTACTATGCTGGGGTGGACATTGAACTCAGAAACCATCACGGCTTCACGGCCATCATGAAAGCGGCCATGCAGGGCCGCGCCCACTGTGTCCGTGCCCTTATGATGTCAGGTATTGTATGTCACTCTTCTCACGTGGTCACTTTAACATAATTTTAATTATTATTATTTTTTTTTTTACACAATTATTTAGCATTGTCATTGGTTTCTAGTTCAGAGGTTGTTAATGCTTTGAAAATCATTTTTCTGTATTCAATTCCATGTCACTACATTGTAAAAACAATTAAAACAACTACAATGCACCTACAATTACACCTTTACTGATTTAAAATGTTCTTTTGCTTCCTAAAAAGGTGGTTTAACTTGGTACCCTTTTATAAAGCAAACCCTTTGTTGTACGATCCATTAAACAACCACAAGGCAAAAATCTAAGAATCCTTTTCAATATTTAACTACACTGTATTGCCAAAAGTTTGCGGACACCTGGTCATAAGTATGGTATGTGCTTTTTGAGCATCGCTTTCCATATTTAGTCCCAATTTGCTCTTATAATTTCCTTCACTCTTCTGGAAAGATGTTGCACTAGATTCAGCCACAAGGGTGTTAGAAAAATCAGGTACTGATGTAGGTGAGGTGAGGAGGCCTGGGGTGCAGTCAGTGTTCAAATTTATCCCATAGATGTTCAGCAGGGTTGAGATCAGAGCTCTATAGCAGGCCACTCAAGATCTTCCTATCAAAACCATATCTTCATGAAGTTTGCTTTGTGCACGGGGGCATCGTCATACTGGAACTGGTTTGGGTTTGAGTGAACGCAACATTTTATTAAACCGCACCCAAAGACATCCTATATAATTGTGTGCCTCCAGCTTCGTGGTAACAGTTTGGAGCAGGAAAAGGTCAGGTGTCCCAGTGCTTTTGTCCATATAGTGCAAGATTTCCTACCTATTCAGTCTTCCATGTCTAGTTCTTTGTTCCTTGTCACTAACATTTCCTAAGAAGTGATTATTGCTTTGGCATCTTGTTTTCTCTGACTCCCTGGCTTTCCCCTGCAGGTGCGGATATTGAGGTGAGGGACTATGGGCGTAAGCTGATGCCGCTTGAATGGGCACTTTTCACAGGTCGCTATGAGACAGCGCGGATGATGCAGAGGCTCATGGACCGGCCATGTGCTGAGCAGTTCTGCGACTCATTCTGTATGGAGTGGCCCAAGTTGTCTCAACTGGTGTGCCAGGCCAAGGAGCCCCAACCATGCTGGAGGGAAGTGTTGGAGCGCATGTGCGGCAGCTTCAACTTCAGGATGAGGATGGAGCCTCTGGAGGAGGGTGCGTTAGACTACATGGTGCGTCTGACCACAGCGCTGGCAAGTCCGCTTGTGGCCACTGCCTGCAGTACAGTATGCCCAGGCAGCCCCCCATGTGTAGGCAAACATCGACCAGCTGTTCCTGATATGCTCCAGGACAATGACAAGCGAAGGGAGGATCTTAGGGGAATGGAAAAATATAAGTGTCTCTTCCAAAATGGTCACGTGCCACTGGTTGTCAAGGAAAGGGAGAAGGGTGCCTGCCGGCAAGTGCCAACGCTGCCAGATGTGGTACTGGCGTCCAGCATGACACTGTGGAGGAGCAGCCTGCTGCCACTGCACATGATACGCAGGAGAAGCGTGTGCCCAGGTCTTGTGGTGCCCAGGGTACGCATGTGCAAGGCTCCACCACCAACCTACATACCTGAGAGGAACCGGTGCAGGAGCAAGAATTCACAGCACCTGCAGGTGCCCAAGTGGAAGTACAAGCTATTGAAAGAGGAGAAAGAGCAGGAAAAGCAAAATGACAAGCTCAGACTTCCTACTGTGAAGAAGAGATGAGGCAGAGCCAAACATTTCATGCGATTCATCTTCCACTGTGTTTCTCTTATCTGTTCACGCATAATAGCAAGGGGAAACTCTCGTCTTTTACCAAAGATAAGCTGATGATTCCTATATAATTGAAGATTCAGCTTAGATTTTTCTAACAAAAGACACATTACAGTGGAATATATATATTTGAAACCAATGCAGATGAATTTTTTTGCAATCTCATTGTGAATAACTTCTTTCATGGTTTGTGGATACCTGACCATCAGATTCACATGAGCTTTTTAAACACTTCAATCCACATGTAGTCCCCACTTGCTGGTATAATAATCTCCACTCTTCTGGGAAGATGTTTCACTATATTTTGGAGTGTGCTTGTAGAGATTTGTTAGTAAAGTCAGGTATTGATGTATGGTGAGGAGCTCTGGGCTGCAGTCAGCGTTCCAATTTAGTGTTCAGTAGGGTTGAGGTCAGAGCCCAATAGCAAGGGAAAGAAAACAGGTTTGGGTCTTGTCATTCAATGAAGGGAAAATATAATGCTAACACAACTGTGTGCCTCCAATTTTGTGCTAACCTTTTTATGGCTGAAAAAGTCATGTGTCCCAGTACTTTTGTCCATATAGTGCAAATTTGACTGGGGTATTGCAATTGGGGAGTGGTAGCTCAGTGGTTAAGGGTTACTGATCGGTAGGTCAGGGGTTCAAGCCCTGGTGTCGCCTAGCTGCCACTCTTGGGCCGTATCATGGCTGACCCTGCGCTCTGACCCCAGTTTCCAAACAAGCTGGGATATACGAAGAACAAATTTCACTGTGCTCTAATGTTTATGTGACAAATAAATTATATTTGTATTTAGCTATGCAAATTTTTTATTTGTACAGGCTTGCACTTCCACCTATAGCAAAGTATGTGGTGTATAGTGGCTCCAGCAGGGGGTGCTAATGTACCTAGAGATCGCTACAAAGCCTGGAAGCATTTAACCCAGAAATATTCTCATCTACATTCTCCTGGTGGGTGGCCCTATAATTATATCTTAATTCATATTCTCTGGTATGTTCTTATCACACTGAAATTAAACAACAAAGATGAATATCTAGGCAATTAGAAAGGGCAATAATCAAGCATAATTCCTAATGTACCTCATCAGCGCATTGTCGCGTATTGTACCCTAATTCAGGCTGTATACGTCACACCATTAACACTGACGCTTACTACTGGCCAGAACTTTACGTGCTATAGTTAAGGATAATTAAACAATAGCATGAAATACAGAACAATTTCATTTGTCTGCACAATGTACTTTTGGAAAGAGTGAAAATGACTAATGCTTTGTGTCATGCAGAAACAGGTTCGAGTTCATTAGGTGCAGTAAAGAGATTAACTATAAATTGCTTTTTCCTGTAAAGCTTTACATATAAGTATAAAGGTCAGATGTCCACAAACTATTGGCCATATGATAAAAGCCCTATTGGAAATCTATTGCTAGCTCCACTGGCACTTTATTTCCCAATAGAAAACTCTACCTAAAGTGGACTGTACAACCATTTCCAAAATGTTCCACTCAAAAGAATACTTCGAATACTACAAACACAGTATAATACAGGTGCCAGAGGTCCATTTTGGTACGAATCTCACCAAGAACTGTTTTAGTAATAATGATTCACACAAAAATGATTTGATAGTCAGTTTATATCTTATAGCAGTTGCAATCTGGCAATAAAAAGGTTCACAATTCTCTCAAACACTTTGTCTAGCAACAGAAAAATGTACTTACATTTCCTTCTTCAGACATGTCTACTTTATTTTTTTCTTTACAAATATTTTGTGCATGTTTTTTATTTTTTCCTTTTTTTCTCCCCGATGTTTACTACTGATAGTGCTGAAAGATATGTGAGACAAATTCAAGAGATTATCATTTGGTTCCTTGCCTCTGACAGTTACCTCTAAGCTCAAAATGATATGGAGGGAAGACCAGGGCGTACCACCACACTTCAGAACTCGTCCTCGACTACTTCAGGTTTAATAAGAGCTTGATCTGAGGCCATGACTGCTGCACTCCATGTCTTTCTGTCTGGCCTGCTTTCTGACAAAGGGATCTTTCCCAGGAGCCACTAAAGAACCAATTTAAGATGTCCTGAGATAAAAAAGAGAAGGAGCAACTGTGACTGAAAACAACTCTTTCTACGGGCATGTCTAGACTGGCGGCAAGTTTTTTGCAATGTTGCATTTTTTTGGTTTTTTAGAAACATGAATTCGCAGTCACAAAGTGCGCCACAGTTTTACTCTGGAGATGAAACACGTTTGAAAGCAGCTTACATTTTCTGTAAGAGAGTGACATCAAATAGCAAACACATTATACTGGATGCTAAGAATGACGTGTGTGTGTGTGTGTGTGTGTGTGTGTGTGTGTGTGTGTGTGTGTGTGTGTGTGTGTGTGTGTGTGTGGGGTGATTTAGCACCGTTTCCATGTAAGAAACCTGGCTGTATCATTGCTCTGGGTGTCTGGAGCCCTGGTCTCACCTTCCACACACATCAACAACATGACAACAGAAGGGCAACAGCCTGGAGGAAATTTAAGACCAGAAGTAACGTGAACAAAATCCTACATGTATTTTTTTCTTTTTCTTTTCCTTTGCAAAGTTGCTGCATTAGGTGACATCCACATCGGCACATAAAAAGTATATATATATATATATATATATATATATATATATATTTATATATATATATATATATAGAGAGAGAGAGATTTGTTTTTATATAATATATATTCATAATCTATTGACAGATTAGCCTACGATGAACTTAAAAACCACTGGTTCCTGTGAAAAAAAAAAAAAAAAAAAGCTGCTTTTCTCAGTCATCTATTTTACAACACAGCATAAATGAATGATACATCTTCGAAAGGGACGCCAGCACTGAAAGGCCGAGTCCCTCCGATCGTTATCCGGGCCTTTTTGCAGTTTTTATGTAAGAAATAAAAATAAATGGAATAACAAAAGAATATCGTAAGAATCGGCGATGATGGGATTGAACGTAAACGTCAGTGTCGGCGCAGTGGTGATCCGCTGGTTCAGGGACGACCGCATTTGGCACATTTTTACAAAAAAAAACAGCACAGATCACTGGAAGCATAGTGGAACGACAGAGTGTAAATGCAACCGGTTACTAAATGGTCATTAACAAAAACCAAAAAGTGAAATAAAGACGTAATATGTCGATTGGTAAACTCTTGCCAGGCAGTGTAGCACCCTGTGTATGGAATGATGATGCTCTTTGATATCACCGTAGTTGTTCTCAACACAACACGTTTAAAATCGAAGCCTACTGTTTTGTGGTGCCGAAAACAACCTTACTGATAGAAGACGATGTACGAGTATCCTTTTGTCTGTTTTCCGGAAATACCCAAAAAAAAAAATGATATAATGAGCCACGGGGGAGGACACATCAGTGTTTTTTTTTTTCTTCTGTAATATACACAATGTAACTTGTATCTACATCTGCAATATACAACAAATACTTTACACTAGAAGTTAAAAAGAGGAGATACAAAATAAAGAGAATGAACAAAAAAGATAAAAATCTCCTTGTGAAGAAAGCACTCCATAAAAAGCAGGTCAAACGCAAAAGAGATGTCCTAAAAATGTGTCAGATCTACGTATTTCCTCAGCTTGTGTTGAAGTGTGACATGTTCTTGTGCTTCATGTCCCCTCATCCCACAGTTCTATACCACAGTTAAGGTTCTCCCTCGCTGCTTCCCCGGATTACTGCCTCGTGGACCGTCCTTGCAAAGTCAAATGTTCTTTTTTACTAAGACGTTCCTCTTGCATTCATCATCAGTTTCTTTTCTCTGTGAGTGTCTTCACTGTGAATCAAGAGCTCAGTAGGTGCCTTCTATTCAAACTGAAAGTGTGTGTCGGTGTGTGAGTTTGTGTCCGATAGTGTTCATGCACATGCGGGCTGGTTTCTGTCTGCATGTCTTCGTGCCTACGAACCCTCGGCCCTGCCTGCTGCTTCTACACCCAGGAGTCGGGCGAGGCGGGATAGTGACTCGTCTCGTAGTTGAGTTCGCTGTAAGGCCGAGACGCTGAGTAGAAGTCCACGTAGTTGCCAGTGGACTTGAGGCCGAGGTGCAGGGTTCCGTCTGCGGTGGGAGGGGGGCGTTGGTGCGCTTGGTCCTCGTAATAATTCTCCTCAAAATTTGCTCCTGGAGGAGTCTGGAATGGAGGGTAGGCCTCTGATGGATTACCTTGAGCAGACACCTGATGAGCATTTGGAAGAAAAGGAATAACATGAGCATTTACTTTATTTGCCTAGACTGAGGACTGGGCAGGAATTTGGATGTGTGTGTTTAACCCCCCCAAAAAAAACAATATACAGTTTTGTAATTTGCATATGGTAATTTGATAGCATTTGCGTCCACCATTTTATCCTCAATCCCAACCAGTGTGGTAGTTTGTATGATACAGCATCCTCTTAACAAAAAGCTACCTTCACCATGCTTCAATGTGTAGGGTTTTTCCATATCTTTGTTTCAGTAGATCCCTAGTGTTTATGATGCTCTTAGTTTAGGTATGTCCTCTAAAATAATTTAGCATCTCCCAGAAACAGGTGTATTTATATTGGGGTGACTTGACACTTTAACTGCACACAGGTGGTCTCCATTCCAGTAATTTTGTGATGTCTGATGCCAGCTGGTTGCAACAGATTGCATTTATCAGTTGCGCAACAATGAGGCTGAAAAGTATTTTGCATATGCAACCTGGTATATTTTAAAATTTCTCAATCTAAATATGTAAATTTTTTTGTGCATTTTTTTTGTGCAGACTCACTAAAAATAACAATTATGTCCATTTTATTTACAGGTTGTACAGTAACACTACAAAATGTAGAAAACTTTAAATGGTTTTCAACGGCTTCAAGCTTCAAAACGTATGCAAATGCTTCACCTGGTCAAGTAACTAAGCACTATTTTGTCCCTGACATAATCTCAAAACAATAAAGCTGTTTTTTATTGCTTTAGTTAAAAAAATTTCAGTTAGAATTGCATTTTTTATTATTTGTTTGTTATTTCAGTACATTTGCTGAACATTTGTATATTTTGTATTATCTTCAGACCATTTTGCACATTCAGATCTGCAATAGTGAGGTGGAGAGTGTATTTCCAGCTGGTAAAAACTGCTTACCTGGTTATGTTTGAGGTCGTCACTGGGAGACACGTAAGCACCCCGGAACAGCGTGGCAGTCCCGCTGGAAATTTGAGCTGCAAACATACGAGGACGGGTTCGTGAATGTATTAAAAGTGTATATATCGGCTAAGATAATCTGCCTTAATGCAGGGAAATGAACAAGCAGCAAGAAATAGTTACTGCATGAAGCTGCTCAGATGAATGAATATCTAATGATACCTGCTCATCATCTGTTTAAGAGATACGAGACACTATATAGACAAAAGTAATGGGACACCTGACTTTTCCAACCATATGTGGTTCTTCCCCATTACCCATTACATTAGAAGTAGACTCCATCTACATCATTACCTGACCCTTGAACTAATGCCATTGTGTCTGAATGAGCAGAAATATTTCCACCCGCACCCCAATATCTAGTGGAACGTCTTCCCAGAAGAGTGGAGATTATTATAAAAGCAAGAGAAAGCTAAATGTGGAATGTGACATGAATCTTACTGTCACAAACTATTGTCCATAGAGTGTCATTTCTTTCTTTCTTTGAGAAAGAACAAGTCGGTATTGCCTCAGCCTTACCTGCCATAGTGTCCTTCCTGGAGGTGTGTTCGCCCTTGTTTCCATGGTAACCGAGATTAGTTCCAGTCAACTCGTAGTCTGTCTTCCTCTCTTTCAGGCTCATCATCTCTCGTGGAGAGGTGGGGGCACTCGCTTGAGGAAAAAAAAAAAAAAAAAAAAAAAAAAGGAAAACAAACGGGTCAACACCCGTACAATAAACATGTATAGGGAACAAATATCTTGGGACAAAAAAAATATTAAGTTAGGCTTTTCTATTTCTTTGAGGGTTAAGGCTTAAAAAAACTTCTTTTTGCCAAATTTGTCAATACCAGTCTTCAGGAGATTATATATATTATATAAATATTAAGGAAAGTAAATGTGACTATTCATCTTCTAGATTTACACAAGATACACATGTGAATGTGGGAACAGCGCTGCTCTTTTGCCAGTGCAGAAAAGAGACTGATGTTCGAAGACTGATGAGCAGATATCACTGTTTACTATCACTATTTACTTTCATCAGTCTGTAAATATTATCTGCACCTATTAGCTGTTTTGGTTGTCTTTCCCTGGCTCGCATCTCTTTCGTCACATGTATGTCGATAAACATTGCAGGGAAGTAACAATGACAAGATCTGCTAGAAAATGACTTAAAGTGAAGCAAAAGCTAAGCAACTGCACATTTTTACACATATTTTTGGAGTGTGCATTTACTGATGTACTGATAAGGAGGCCTGGGGTGCAGTTACCATTTCATCTTAAAGGTGTTCATAAGGGTTGAGTTCAGAACTTTTAAAGAGGCCACTTAAGATCTTCCACTCCACCCCATGTAAGCCATATCTTCATGCTGCTTGCTTTGTGTACAGGGCATTGTCATGCTGGAACAGATTTGGGATCCTCCCAAAATTGATGGAGAGACATCCTATAAAACTGCGTCGGTCATTTTTTGTGGTAACAGTTTGGGGAATAACCGCACATGGCTAAAAAAAGTCAGATTTCAATTATTTTGTCCATAAAGTCTATGTTCATGTGTCCCAGCACTTTTATCCATATGGGCTATGTTGTCTCTTCATAGCTGATATATTGTTCAAAAAATACACTAGATTGCTAACAGACCATTGACAATCAAACCCATTTGTGTTGTTCACACATCCAATTCCACATTTAGTGCTCCTTAGCAGTTAGTATCATCTCCACTCTTCTGAGAAGGCTTTTTTCAGCAGATTTTGGAGCATTAGTGAGGTCAGGTACTAATTTCGGGTAATGAGAACTGGGGTGAAGTTGGCGTTCCAGTTGACCCCAAACGTGTTCAGTCTGACTGAGGTTAGAGCTCTGTGTTCTAATTCAACCTTGTGAAACCAGGTCTTCATCTATCTCATTTTGAGCACAGGAACATTGCCATGTTGGAACAGGTTTGGGCCTCTTGTTTCCAGTGAAGAGAAATTGTAATGCTACAGCATACACATTGGATAGAAAATTGTGTGGCAACAGTTTCAGAAAGAACCACATAAGGGGTGTGATCGTCTGGTGTCCATATACTTTTAACCGTATCGTGTATAAAGGTCATTCGAAATCAACCTGATCTAGATATAATCCACATAATGTCATAAGCATTTCATTTAAGCTGGACTTGAAGTAGGATTTAAATCTTCCAACTGTAGTTTCTCAGGGGAGATGTAGGAGGATAGTTTTGGAATCCACATAAAAAGAACAAATGCTCAGATCATCTCCACAAAGTAGTAACACAATTTGGCAGGATGCTTCATCGCTTTGCGTGCTAATTACGCTGACTCGTCATCTAACAAAGGGTTACAGTGGTGTACAGGGTATCGGTGACCTCTAGCGACCTAGCGATGAAAGCATGTGCAACAGAAGAGCACATGAGATTTCTCTTCTTTTTTCGCGAGGTATAATTAACTTTTTTTTCATGAATGAAGTTTACCGAATGAATTAATTGAATAAGTGTATTGCAGCTGTCGACAGAAAAAAAAAACTCTGCGCCTTCGATCCACTTTCAAGCTGTTTTAATAGAAAAGTTCGTATTCCCCCGGAAAATCTGATAGCCTGCCATAAGCATATAAAGCCCAATAGGATCATGTAAGGTAGGGTAAGAAAAGGTGGTGATCTAACACCTGGCATTGATATACAGCCAGGGTAGCAGATAAAACTTGCTGAAATCTTATGATAAGGCAGAAGTACAACCCCTTGCACAGATCTCAGGACTGGGAAGTTCTACAGCAGAGAGAGTTGAGACTGTTCAGTGTTTGTCACAGTTACATTTTCTCCATGACTTTTGTCCTGTCCTGACGCAATCTTTTACTTTATATCAGGCTTCCAAAGTTCTGTATAAATGGATGGTGACAGGATGGCATGCTTTTTTCCAAATGTGCCTTTTACTCTAATATGAATGAATATACAGTTGGGTTTTTTTTTTGTTTTTTTTTATTTTTATAAATAACAGCAACCTTAATCAAAAGCAAAGGCACCCTGTTCAATTCCTGTGCCCTGAACCATTTGGTGTGTCATCGTTCATTCACGTTTGATCGGATTGCTGATTTAGGAAAAAGTAGAGAATTTAAAAAAAAAAGTAGATTTTTAGGTATCTCCGGTATCATTGTGTGGTCGAAAATCCTAAATAAGCAAAGTATTCTACTGAATATATAAAGGAAGGTTTGTGGACACCTGACCATAAGATTCATATGTGCTAGTGGAAGATGTTTCACTAGATTTTAGAGTGTGGAGATTTGCAACAAGATGCAACTAAGAAGAAACTACTGATGTAGGGTGAGGAGGCCTGAGGTGCAGTCAGTGTTCCAGTTCATCCCAAAGTTGTTCAATAGAAGTGAGGTCAGAGCTCTATAGCATTCCAAGATCTTCCACACCAATCCATGTAAACCATATCTTCCTGGAGTTCACTTTGTGCACAGGTGCATTGTCTTGCTGGAAGGTTTGGGTCTCGTAGCTCAAGTGAAGGGAAAATTTTAATGCTACTACATCCAAAGACATCATATACAACTGTGTGCTTTCATCTTTGTGGTAACAGCTTGGAAAAGAAGCACATATGGCTGGAAAAATCAGGCATCCCAATACATTTGTCCACATATTTTATACATGTATTTATTTCGTATCAGAATATATGCGATGGTTAATATAGTGCTTACTTGTGAATTTAATGATTGCATCATCTGCGTAAAAACTGAAGACAACTGACTGCTTGTATGCTGTCCCAGGACTGGTGAGATTAAATACAACTCTATACAGACACCTATTCATCATGGGTGTGCATGATATTATTTTATGAAGGTTGCACTATCTAGCTCTGAATCATACTGGTGAAAATATAGAATAATTCCATTCGGGATGAGGCAGTCTATAGGCATATTTCCGCTCTGACTGAGCAGCAATTTCTTTTTGTTCATATAGTAATGTAGTCTTTGCAGAAGGCAATATTTAATAAAAAGTTTTTCAAAGATTAGTTCACACACACACACACACACACACACACACACACACACACACACACACAAAAAAAAAACCATTTACATACACATTTCATTTGAAACTGGATTTATCAGAGTATATACCAGAGGAAATGTAGGGTGTTTTCTTAACGGGAACTCTCCCGGTGGCTCCATTTATATGTGTCAATAAAACGGGGCCTCGTGTGAAAAATATTGAAGTCAAAATCAATTTCTAGGTGAATAATGACCATTGTGAAATTTGCCTAGGATGCATAAATCAAAGTTGCTTCGAGATCTTTCTGTAGTTTAGGTCTGCTATGATAAATGTAAAATAACCCAATGTTTATAGCAAGTAGGACAACGTGCCTATTTACACATTTACATTAGTAATTCCTCCTGCGAGGCATCTTCTACCAAACGCAATTGATGTCAATGGGGACATACGTTTCAGATACAGTATTGCTACCGAATTCTATTCTGTATTCATTACATAACATTTATTTTCATTTTCATTTATGTTTAGAATTAAATGTCAGAAGTTTACTTACCGGAGCGGTTATTGGGCGAAGTCCGCACCGGAGAGATGGATGGAGTGCGAGAGGAAGAATAAGGTCTCTGTCTGTCTCTCTCTATTGTAGAGGACGAGCCCACAAAGTGGTACTGGGAATAACCATCCTGCAAACAATGCAAATCAGTCAATGTGGCAGCTAGAGTGTTGCTTTTAACTACCTCGAAATAAAACACTGAAGTCCCTCTGAAATACTTCGTGAAGCAATTTTCTCCCAATTGTGTTGCAGCCCAGGTCAGATTTTGTAGCAGCTCTCTTCATCATCCTATAAAGTGGTCACTAGACTGTCCCAATCAGGAAAAGCCTTACACTGCATCTTTTCTTAAAACCCTTTCATCTACGAAATCTATCTATCGTTGTACTTGTGATTAGAGCCACGGATGGGATGAAACAAATCAACGGACGTGTCCTCAGCACTTAGCAGCTATCCTGCATAAGCAAATGTTTAATACTGCAGCACTTAACACTGCATTGTCCTTTCATGGATAATTAAAACTATATCTACATAACAAATCCACTTCATTTAAAAAAAATAATAATAATGGTGTCTGACAAATGCTGTAAATGTAAAATCATAGATCATATATATGTATGTATTATCAGTGCCGGTCCATTAATTTTGGCACCCTTAGTAAACATGATCATAGAAGGCTTATCTATCTATCTATCTATCTATCTATCTATCTATCTATCTATCTATCTATCTATCTATCTATCTATCTATCTATCTATCTATCTATCAGCACTTCAATTAGTCTATCATTTGTGCTACCACTCCATTGCCCATATTTGCCAAGGGAGCCAATATTCTGAAGGGCACTGTATTTTATATATATATATATATATATATAATATTTTATAATATTCACTAATAATTCATAATTTCCTACCTTTTTGTACAAGCTGCGCAGATCCCGGTACTGCCACATGCTATTTAAAACTTGAGATGCGGCTTTCACCACTTTAGGGGAGTGTCTAGAGGGAAACATTTGGGTGAAAATGGTCAGAAACCGCACACTCTGCAAAACCGAAAGAACAACAGTAAGCTCATTTTAGAGACTGTACAAGGCAGAAAATTTTACCTACATAATAGTCAACCAGTAAGAAAAAATGGAAGGTCATGCATGTACGCTATATAAACAATGTATGTGGACACCTGGCCACAAAATTGGTGCATTTTGAACATCCCATTCCACATTTAATCAAAATTGTCTGTTATATTAATTATATTAGATTTTGGAGTGTGCTCGTGGATTCTCATTCAGCCACAAGGTTGATAGTTATCTCAGGTACTGATGTAGGGTATGGAAACATGAAAGTGTTCCAATTCAGTCTCTATAGCAGGGCACTCAAAATCTCAGACTTCAACCCATGTAAATTATATCTTCATGGAGCTGACTTTGTGCACATGGGTATTGTCCTGCTGTAACTGGTTTGGGTCTTCTAGTTCAAGCAAAGGGAAAGTTGCATTCAACCACATATTGTTGGGAAAGTCAGGTGTCCCCGTATTTCTCTTCATATAGTGTATATGTAGGACTGTGCCAGGATTTAGTGGCTCATGTTTTAGTATAGTAAAGCAGAGAACTTGATTATTTTTAGAAACCTGAGCTCATGTTAGCTTTAATTACTTAATGGAAATGTTTCCAAAGCCTGCCAGAAAAGTCTGTCGTTTAAGTCCTATAGATCACTGAGAATGTGCTCGAAAGAAACACCCACAGTTCACTGCACAATTGACAAAGATGAATGAAAAATGACTTCAATCCTGTCTGTAGTTGGACTTGTGCCCATGGGCCAGTAAAAAGTAATTTTCCTTCCTATAAAGAAAATCTATTGGAATTCTTAAAGCAAATGACGGAACAGCACGCTCTCATTGGTCTCGCATGTTAACATCTCTGCCAGAGGCGAACGAATTACCAGGCACTTCTCCATTACGATTCGAGCTGGAGATAAGACAGCACCTTGCAATGAGAAAAGCACCGTGGGCGAGTTACAGACTAGAGAAGACATTATATCTGTAGCTAGCATTAAAGTAATATTTTATTTAAAAGCCCTTTTAAGAAAACACTCATAACAAATAGCCTGTTCAAGCATTCTGTATATCAAGATATGTATAATAACTCCAATAGCTGCTCCGATAAGTTTTTTTGGTTCTCTATAAGCCTTTGTATGAAAATGAATGCGAAATGTCCCTTGTGTGCTGTATGTACATGATCTTTGAGGCCGTTTTGATACATACTTATCTCCCTTGCTACGTGCAATGCCAATAAGCTTCTCAATGCCTCCAGCGTCACGTAAGGCCTTGGCGTTTTCCATGTTCTTGGTAATGACCTCGTGAAGAGCGCAGCAGATGGCTGTGATGGTGTCGTCGGACATGCTCTTTCCCACGCCACCACCACTGCTGTTATTGTTGCCTCCTGGCAGGCGGTGGACCAGGTCTCTCATGGCGTACTTGCCTTCAGGGGGAGCAGGAAGAGAGAGGGAGGTTTATAGGCAGATGGAACAGAGACCGTTTGAGGAGGTGGGTGTGTACAATCTGTGTTTTCCCGAGACACGTTTCAACAATTCAAGTCCGAATAGTTCCACATTTGCTCTTAAGTCCTTTCAGACTGCAGAGGCACAACCATGCGATTAACAGTATTAACATCATGTGAAATGTTTCATGTGTTCATGAGCCAATTATGTTCCGGAGTGCAACAAAGTGCTTCATAACATTATTATTTCTGCATACTAAGTAATGGAATATTTCAAAAGAGGCTTCTCCACTTCAGCATGCTTTCAGAGCTCTTTATTTCTCACATGACACACATGCCTCTGCCTTAGACCGAGACCAGACTGACTGGTTGCCATGGAGACGCCGAGGCGCACCTCGGCACCCAAACCATTGCTAAGATCGATAATTGTCTGTTGCTGCAACATTTCTAACAATAACGTGGCACCTCTTATGCTAGAATACGATTATTAAATAACCAAGATTGCCTGCTGGATTTATTAAATAACAGGGATTACTTGCTATGCAGACAAACACACACACACACACACACACACACACACACACACACACACACACACACACACACAGATATTACAATCCCCAGAGCAAAAGTAATTAGAAAATACAATGAATGTGGTACAAAGAACCGTTATTGTATGAGTGCACGATTCACCCTTCGAACAATCAACTACAAAATGTCGAAAGTATTCAGCTCTTCTATGCCTAAACGTACCGATGAGCTCTTTGTTCCTCACATCCAAAGCCATGTTCCTGAGTGCCGTGGCCACGGCACACACCACGCGGTCGTTATCGATTCTCAGCAGCTCCACCAGGATAGGAAGGCCCTTCTCTTTTCTTACAGCTGCCCGGATATACACTGACCACTACAAAACACACAGTTGGGGAAAAAAAAAGGCATTTTACGAGCCACTCAAACAGCAGATCCTCTTTAGGGTATTAACTCTACATAGTGTGTGCGTGATAGTTTAGGCTTTTATATATACCGTAATTTCCGGACTATAAAGCTCACCCATATATAAGCCGCACCCACAGAATTTGACAAATATTTTTATATTGAACATAAATAAGCCGCACTTGTCTATAATGTACTTTACACAGGCTTTAACGAAAGACACGTTACACACGGTGTTACGGGTGAAATATGTTGCGCTTCCTTTAGGAGCATAGCGGTATTTTGGGAATAGCCTGCCACTGCATTTTTTCCGCTATTACTGCGTGTGTTCAAGACCGAGGAATATGTCCTTATTATTTTCTGATGCACATTTCTAAGTTTCTTTGACTAACCCTTAATGCTGTTGCCAAGAAAAATAAAAAGCACGAGTTTTGGAAACCTGTCTGTGCTTATATGATTTCTGTTGCAACTGGAGTTAGCCAGCTATCCCATGACCCAGACTCAACGTGTTACAACGGCTTGTATCTAAACAGTAGCCTACCAAGAAAGTCATTGTTCACTGTCTTCCTCCTTCCTTTCACAACTCTTTCTCTTGGGAGTTTATCTTTTGGCATCGTCGTGCGTAAAAAAACAAAACATTTTTTTCTCCCGATGCCGTTCAAAACGTGGGAAAAAGTAGCGGCTTATAGTCAGAAAAATACGGTATATATATTATATATATGATTCCATTATGTCTTAGCTACATTAGTCTTTTAGTTTTAAATAAATATGTAAATGTGAAATATTTATTTAATCTGCTCTCTGTTCCCTCCTGAAATATTCTTCGACTAAAAAAGCTTCTGTATTTATATATAAAATTGCAAGCCATTTTGATCCAACAACCTGCACATTCATTTATTTATTCACTCAGCTAATCATGTGGTAGCAGTATGTAAAATCATGCACATCCAGGTCAAAAACCGTTTATAGTTCAAATCAAAATGCGATCTAATTGGCACGTTTTTTGGGGGTTTTTTTGCCGCCAGAAATGCTGTTTTGAGTTTTCCATAAAACCGGTGATCTTCAGGGATTTTTACACACACACTAGTTTCCAGGGATCATGCAGCATATTGTGAAAAACTAAGCGCGTACGGTGAGCGGCAGAAACAGTTGATGGCAGAGAGGCCAGGCTGGTTCGAGCTGTGTCTGTACCTGCAACTCGAATAATCACTTTTCCCAGCTGCGGTGTGCTAAAAAAGCATCTCAAAATGCACTACTCATTAACCGTTGAGGAGGATGAGTGACAACAGCACAAGGCTAGTTTAAGGTTTTATGTGTATGAGGCTCTCTTCCCTGTTACAGCCAATAAAATAGTTTTTAGCTCAATGGGATCGTTCACCAAAAAATCTGAAATGCTTTTCTGCTCATCGTGGCTGTAAAGAGTGTTTATGTAACTAACTGTGGCCTTCTTGTAAGAAATAAAACATTCTGATCATTTTCCTCTGACCATTTTCATCAACAAGATGTTTCCACCAGCAGAACTGAAGCTCTATAGGATTCTGTGTAAACTCTATAGTGCTGTGTGTGAACTTTCCTCTCGACTTTTGTGATTTTAGGCATTGTGCTGCTGCCACAGGATTGGCTGATTGAATAATTGTGAGAATGAGCAGGTGCGCAGCCAATTCTGTTTCCCAAGTGGCTAGCGAGTATAAGTGAATAAGCGAAATTTTAACTGCTAGCATAGTTTTTATATAACTGAGTAGTTTTAACTTACTAGCTGAAAATAAGCTAATATTAAATATACAGAAAGAAGGCTGGAAGGCTAAGATGCGTGTTGGAGCACCGCAAAGGCATAGCTCAAGTTATGCGAATGTGTTTGTGTCGATAGGAGTGCAAGTTGACCCAGTGTGGCTGTGGTTTTGAGAGGGTGGCATTACTCACTGGCTTCGGGGTGGGGCCTACCTTCCAGCTGCCTGCTGCCAGATTCTGTAGAGCCCCTGCAGCCCCCTCAAGCGTGTCCGGGTTAGAGCACTCTGACAGCAGCGTGAGGTACGGCTTCACAATGGACGGGTGCCAGAGCATCTGCAGCCCCTTTGGAGGATCGCCGGAGTCTGGAAAAGGACCGACGCCGTCCCACTGAGAGCACAGGAAGAGCGGACCTCATTAAACCCTCGATTTATATAAACTACCCTAGAGAAGAACAGCAACTTCAGTGCCTTATTGAGAGAAAGTAGTAAACAGAAAGCGGAAAAAGATTTTTCGAAACCATTCGAATTTAGCTGCAACAGGTGTACCGTAAGGCAGCTGCTGCATCATCACATTCTCAGATTTGCTTGTGCAGCACAGTAAATCACCTCAAATGTGTTTGCGTTTGGCAATTTAATTTAAAAGCCACCGGGCTAGAAGATAATGCAACCTTGGAGCTTCCCGCTGAACCCTAGTGGCTGCGGGAGAATGCGGCCAATGGCCCCACTATTGCTACTGTTTTCAGAGCCCAAATGAAATCAGCTCTCTAAAGTAAGTAATTATCTACTGGAAGAGGGCTGATTGGCGACGCAGGCTGCCTGAATGGCAGCGCTGCTAAGTGGCGCTAATTGCTAGCAGCTGTGGTGCTCGTGCCTGTGGCCCACCTGATCGTGGCTCTTCTTTTTCTTCTTCTTCTTGCCCCAGCAGCCAGAGCTCTCGGCGTCCTTCCCGCTGGCGTCGGTGCATAGCACCCCGTCCAGCTCGTCTGAGCCCAGCTGCTGCCCCTGAGACGTCTCTGCTGCTAGCCGATAGGACAGGTTCCTCAGGATGCACACGCAGTTCTCAACAGTCTTTTAGAAAAAAAATGACACAAAGAAGAAAGAAATCCAGGATAAAAAGATGACGACCGGGCTGGAATTTGCATTTTCTGAGGCTTGCAACCGATCTTCTTTGATGTATATGGCCAATTATTTTTGCACAACCTTCTGTACTGTATTTTTGCACACAACCTTCATACTGTCTATGGACAATCCTTCTTGCACAACCTACTGTACTGGTCTGCACTACCGTGTTACTGTTTTTACTTGTCTCAGGGTGTCTCTTGTCTGTTTTATTTTTTATTTTATCCTTCCTTCCCCCCTCTTTTTTGCACTAAATGTTGCACATGTGCACTTTGCATTGTAAGTTTTAAGTCATGTGTACTTCTGTGTTCCTTTTGTTGATTTATGTTGTTTGCTGTAGCACCTTGGTCCTGGGGAAATGTTGTTTTCATGAAATGGCTGAAATGGGAAAAAGCTTATGGCTAAAATGACAATAAAGCTGATTTGGCTTGACGACTGACGTGAATTTTTAGCACAAACTAAAGTTTTTCCAGACATTTGCAAAACCGATGTGTTACCGCAACAATGTTGTTAATAGTTTTTTTTATTAGATCGAGAGCTAATCCTATTCTGCTGAGCATTGAGGCAGGACAAAGCAATGGAAGAGACTTTGAATTGCTTTTGGGGATTTAAATCTTGACAGTCTGCTTTTTCCTAATTCTCTGACTTGGTCTCATGTATTACAGAAATCTCAAAGAGCTCTTAAGATGCAAAGAAAGCGGAAGACTGAATAGAAGAACACGCCTTCAAATTAATCTGCCCAATTACCATTGTATTCTTGAAATACTCTATGAATACAATGGTGAGGAAGGAATGCACAAACACTCAATACTAATTACTACTGGAATGAGTAAAAACATATTGAGGCTGTATCTCGCTCCAATCTCCCTCTAAATAGTTCAAATAATGTCTAGACGTGTATATATCTGTGTCTATGCCTCTAATAGATCCTGAATCTTCTGTTTAGCCTATTATATGTCAAATCTGTGCTTCAACCTCACTGTCTTTTATCTTGATTCACTAATTGATTAAATGAAGATTATTGTACCTGGTGTTCAGAATTATGTGAAAAAAAAACAACCAAAACCAATAATGCTCCAGACCTTGCTGTCAATCTCGCTGCTGCCCAGTGCGGTCTGAATGACGTAAAGCAGTGCGTCCGTCAGCCCCTCGCACTCTCTCATCCTGCGTCGAGCCTCCTCTCCTGCGGAGCTCACGTTCCTGCGGAGCACACGTAAAAGCGTTTGGTGCAACTACCTTTCAACATCAGTGAAGTCTTTATCCTTTCTTCGTATAGTGAGCAAGTGTTTCATGTGCTGCAAGACACCAACAAGTCACAAGAAATAAATTATATACGATGGGCCCCAATACAGTTAAAAAAAACAAAAATAACTTGCTGTGCTGGAATCTGTGATTGAAAAGATGCGTGGTATCTACTGCGATCTGAATATTTTGTTAATCTCAAGTGTGCGTGGTCCTGGAGGGCTCATTAGTGTACAGCCTACCACGTGGCGAATCAAAGGCTAAATCATCATTCCTTTGGCGCTAGAAAAATCCTGCCATTCCTGCAGGTGCCGTGGCAGCGGCGCTCGACTGTTAAATATTCAATTGGTTTCCCAGAGCCTCGGTCAACCGTGAAACAGATTAATTAGCAAACAGAGCTTAGGGGATAGCTCGGGCCAGCCAGCTCACTTCCAGTGTGACTCTGCATTTCCTCTGCCACTGTCCAGTTGCCTCAAACCTTAATGGGAGCTGTCTTTAATGAACTTTGTTGTTTCTGCATTGTTCAGAAGCTTAGGAAAGCACAAATTTATGTGTAAAAGTATCTGATTGGTAAACTGAGCACTAAAACGAAACATCAATATAAGTGAAAACGCTACGCACACGCCAGAATGTAAAAAGTACACATGCCCACCGCATTATAAATGATCATGCATCAAAAAAATGCAGTCATGCTCAATATGGCTAAAACAAATAAACCCCTCCCCCCCAAAGAAATGCACAAGCAGGCAAATGCCCTGGCTGTGATCTCATTGTTCTTTGTAGACAGGCTATTCTGGCAAGCCCACATATATCAGCAACAACGAAAAAATGCCTGAAAGAGTGGCAATTGATTCCCAGTGCCAGCTCTATAATCACATTGGCCCTTATTCATCAAAGCTGCCCAGAAACAAATGCAGATTTGCGCGTGCCGAATGACGTACAAAAGAACGCGTGCCTTGCTTAATGAGCGCTGTCGTACAACATGAAATCTGTGATGTGAGCGCAAATAATAAATCAGCAACACGGAATCCAGCCGCTGGTCATATCTCTCAATTTCATATGCATAAGGCGTTCCTGAATTCTTCTCATATACAACAAAACAGCCCCTAACGCATGCAGGTGCTGCAATAGTGAGCTAATAAAAGCGTTCAAGCAAGCTATCCAATATTTGAAGAAGATCTCAAGGGAAGAAGAAACATCCTAAATCTGGGGAAAGAAACACTGAGAGGGCAAAAGATTTATCTCAGTGAAGTTAGAAATGTTTTTGCTTGAGGTTGCTGCAAAAATAAAGACAGAAATGTAATTCCTTTTATAAATAAAAACTATTTATGCTCACCATTGTGTAGACACTATTTTCTGTGTTTAAGTAAACAGAATCATTTGTAGTTGATCATCCCTAAAAAAACAGCGGTGGAAAGTAACAAATGACATCAGCTCGCATTAGTGAATTTGAGTCGCTTTTTTCCCCCGTGTACTTGTACCATGTAATTTTTATAGGGCTGTCAAAATGAAAGCGTTAATAGTAATTAATTTTAATGCCACTGATTTTATTAACGCGCGTGCATTTCCGATTGACCATTTTTATAAAAAAATATAAAAGAGGCAAAATTCAAACTTTCGACCCAACACACATTTATTCACGACATCCTTTCCTATTAAAAACCTCCTAAAAAAAATACAAATAAACATTTGTTTTACTGATGCGCCAAGTCTCAAATCAAGCACCGAAATCCACCACGGTGCACACATCCGGCGATTAAAACAGTTCGGGTGGAAACATTGCAAAAGTTCCTTTTGATGTCGATTTAAGTCATTTAAAAAACAATAATTACTTTAAAACATGTACAAGAATATTTTTACGAGCTGCCCGGTCATCTGAAAATGTAAACAAGCTTGTCAGTTTGAGCAACTGGTTTAGTGTAAAGAAAGAAAAAATAGAAACCTGGTATTTCTGTTCTTTTTTTATGTGTATAATAGACATGAACAAGTTCCTTAAAAAAATATCTATGACCTTTAAAGCATGTGTAGTGTTCATGCTCTATGTTGAGGATGGTGTCACTAATAATAAACACACATTTGCATAAAGCATCCATATTTATCCATGCCCATGTTGATTAGAGTATTTCTAGAGTATACTATTAATCGTAGTAATTAATTAATAGTAAAAGTATTAATTTAAGGTACATTTAGAACAGGAAAAAATGTTCGATTAAGGTGCGATTATTCGCGAGTTAACTCGTGACAAGCATGCAATGAATTTCGATTAAATATTATAATCCATTGACAGCGTTACATTTTTTTTTTTTTTACTTATGTTTGTTTAAAGTATTGTACTTAATTCCATTTTATTAATTCCAAATCATATCCATTACTGAGTTAAAAATAAAAAATCTAAATGTTGCAATTGGGGATAAAAAGAAGAAAAAAAAAAATCACGCCCTGGATTTAACAGTACTTTTACTTGAGTAGAATATTTGATTACTCTTTCCACCTCTGATAAAAACAAGCCAAATATTTACCAGTGAACTTTATAAAAAATAAATAAATTGAAATAAAGGTACATTTTACATCATCTTCGACGTCTGAAAGCAAACCTGACAAAAAAAAAAAAATCAAGCAACAACAAACTGATTTGAAAGTAATCACCCCTCCTGATCTTGAACACCGCGCTGGTGTCTGGTGACCTTCAGAGCATACTCTAATTTTAGTCATGTGAAGAGAGGAAAAGTAAAGCATATAGTTTACATGAACCTGGCTAATATAACTGACCATCTAATCCACAGCCTACTAACACACTCAAACCTGGTTTAATTGGACAGTTTGATGGAAATTGTCTTGTTATCAAAAAGAATAGCCAAACCCAATACTTTTTTAGATATCACATTTACATATTTAGATATCATGAGCCATAACTGGCACTGGGTGTTGTGATGATTTCAGCTAAAGCAGTAGACTACAGTAGCAATTAGCTTTTTCCCATCAATATGAATACAATTACAATATACAATTATATAACACTGCATCCAGTGCATCTGATTATTCATTCCCCAATTATAGCACTATAGAGGTCAGTTTAGACAAGTGCAAAATGGACACGATGAGCTATTTCTCGCAGCTGAGTGATGTCGCACTATATGTTCATCATTGTGCACGACCGGTGTGGAAAACCCACCAAAAAACCTCCACTAATTTAGTTCACATTAGTCTCTTATGCAAAAGTGTTACCATAAATGGAATGGAAAAAAATACATACCTTATGAAGAACTGGTGAACTGGATTACCCCAGATACCACCTACTAGTGATTGAATCCACTAATTTACTGATCGCTTATATTTTCGTACGTACAATGAAAATGGATTGTCATCATAATCGATGCTGAGACAAGCCATCAAATGTGGCTGAAACATAGTTAGTCAAACCAATTACATTTAGCAGCAGTGTTTCCTAAAGGCCACCAAGCTCATTAGCAAATTAGAGCCACTATTGAGCGAATGTAAAATGTACAATGAGAACTCAATACACAGTGACATTTCTCGGATGTACAAAGTTCATTTCACTCGGGCACAATACTGTATAAACCACTAGCTTTAAAAAAAAAAAGGGACTCCATGTACAGAGTGCTTACACACACCCAAAATCAACACCTAATAGAACAACAATGACTAAGCCAGTAAGCTAGTGGATAAGCAGTAGTACAAAGCTGTACACAGCAAAGACGATTTCCAATTACACACTGCCTACATAAATCTTCTGTTGGTGCTATGGATTTATTTAAACTACAGATCTAATTAAAAACAAAAAACTCTGTGTGTTTATTGTGTTCACTTTGTGCATCTGTAACAGTGCTTTATAGTGTCTGAGATAAATCAATATTCAGATAAAGACAGTTAAAAAAACGCATGTAACACCTGAATGAGTGGTAACTATAGGAACAACTATTGCAATAAGCCAATCAATGCAGTCCTGTGACTTGAATTACAGCTGGAATTATTGAATACTGTACCTTCTGCTCAGATTTGAGGTAATGTGGTATGAATCATATCATCAATATCATAATGGTTTACTTCACAACCCATTTTAGATTCCAGTTTTATAATTGTGTGGATAACAAATCTCTTTCTCTCTCTTTATCACTCGTGTGTGTATTGCATATTTGAAATGCTACCTGAGGCATCCGGTGGCATTACGGAGCACTTGTGAAGAGTGCAGGTGCAGTTTGCGCTCGTCCTGGTGTGGGGAGGAGTCCCAGCCAGAGTGAGGGATGATCACGGTGTTGGTGAGCACAGCTAGAGCATCCTGGATTATAGGCATCTTCAACGCATCACATGAAGACAAGTTCCAAAGCACGCCTGCACATAGCCATGCCCAAAATACCCATGAGTCAAATATATCAATCTCACCAATACAACATAAAAGACTTACAGCTCACACATAAGAGTAATGAAACAATAAGGTCAAGGTATTTGGGTTTGTGAACAAAAGATTAGTATGAGAGAAGATCGAGTTTTTTTTTTTTACATCTAGATGTGTAAACAACTTTTTTAAAACCCACCATATTTCAAGTGATCAAAAAAATCGGACAATGTGACTGACAAGCGTTTCTTTGTGTCCTGGGTGTCTGCCCTGTTAGACTGACTGTTTAAACAATCAGTAGCTCTAAATGACTACTTTGTTTTTATGCCCCGAGTTTCACCTGTCGTTAAAATGGATAAACCAAAATAAAAAAACAGAAAGCTGTCAGTGGGAGAAAAGCAAGCCATTTGCAATCTAAGAAAAAAGAGGAACAATCAATCAGAGTAGTGCACAGGCATTGGGAAAAGCCAATACCAAACTGGAATGTCCTGAAAAAGGAAAAGAAAAACTGGTGCACTAACAACCAGATATGGAACAGGTCTTGAAAGAGACTTTGAGAGCAGATTTATAGAGGCCATAACATAAAATGCACTCATCAGCAGTAATAATCTGAAGGCCAGATTGGAATTCTTAAAAAACTTTAGAGATGAGCTACAAAAGTTCTGGGATTGAGATTAACCTCTGCCAACGTGTGGAGAAAGAAATTATATTGCTTAAGATCCAAAACATATGAGTTTGCTGGTAAAGCATGGTGGAGGTAGTGTCATGGCTTGGGCTTGCCTGGCTGCTTCTGGAATAGGCTCACTAGTCTTTTTTAGATGATGTAACTTGTAGCAGCAGAATTAATTCAGACGTCTACAGAAACATTATGTCCACCAATTTACAGAGAAAATAATCAAATTGGGAGGAACTTCATCATGAAGCAAGAAATGACCGAAAACACGTTGCCAACACAACATTAGGGAGAAAAAGAAAAATTTTACTGAGCATGCATTTCAACTCATTTCAACCCCTAAAACAAACAACTGAAAGAAGCTAAGGGACAAGAATAATACAACAGTGTGGTGATGTCAGTAAATGACCAGCATAATGCTGTGAGCAGAGGATGTGCAAACAAATACTAAGTGTTATTTACTTTGTCTATCTGTTTAAATAATTTTGCTTACCTAAAAATTGGGTAATTGTAAAAGATGGCTTTGGATACAGTAGCATTACATTTTCTCTTCATTTCAGCATGACAAAGCACACTAGTGGAACATTTTTCTAGAAGAGTGGAGGGTATTATAACTGCAAATACTGAATAAATGTGGAATGGGATGCTAAAAAGCAAACAAATCTTAGGGTCATGGTGTCCACAACCTTTTGTCCACACACGCATATATAAAATTGTCTTTGCCATTCCAGTACTTTCAAAATGTAACTGTAAATGCCATTAACAGACTTTATCTACATTTTCTTTGGTGCTCAAAGCACTGATTGCTTGAAAAGCGCCTGACAGTCAGTAAAAAAAACCTCAATCAGCTAAAACTGTATATAAAAACAATTTCCTGTGCCGTGTTGCAAACGGTGGTTACACGCTGCAGGGATTTTTAATGAAACAAAGCCCTTTGGCTCAGATGCATTTTGCCTCTATCAATTTTAAGTGCCTTGACTGTTGCTCTGAACTTCATTATTATGTTGATGGACGTGTTGATTACTGCCCATGTTAAACCCTTGTGAAGGATGCTTTCTTGCACGAGCGTTTTTTTAATTTTGTGTTTGACATTTACGAAATGTCTACTCTAGAAAAATAAAGCCGTGTTTTCTTTCATGTTTTAAAGAACCGCTTCAGAGGACTGACCTTTACACAAATCCTTAAACAAAGCTTTAAGAAAAATGCCTGTTTCTTGCACACATTAGAAAAATGTTCTTACAAGGTGTGACTTTCAGTACATGTATTATCTGTCAGTAATTTCCAGAACTGTCACTAATTAGCAGATCATTAACTATGCATCGAAAGGTTGCTGTGCTCAGCTACAGCTTATTTAGAGAGCTAATGAACAAATCAGGCATTTCTTTTGAAAATGCATTTCGTTCACGATAATGGGATGATGACACAAATGCATTGTGATATAGAAGACTAAGAGATTTAGGGATGTCAGATGGCGAGAGATACCTGTGAGCAGCTCTCTGATCTCCACATCGGTTGTTTTGCGAAGGAGGCGCACCAGGGCTGGGATGCCCCCGCAGTTCTTCAGTGCGATCTTGTTGTCGTCGTTGGCTTTGCCATAGACCAAGTTCCTCAACGCACCGCAAGCGCTGCGGTGCACGTCACTCATCCGGTGATCCAAAAGGTCTACCAGCAGCTGGATGCCTCCCTGTCTTCGTATCTGAAGCAAACAGAACAAGAAAGCGCACTACTAAAAAAACTACTGTTTTTCTACCGGACCATTTTTCTTACAAAATCAACCTCTGTCTGTTTATCCGTGGGAGGGTTTTTAATATCCTCAGAGCATTCTGCAATAAGTGCATCAGACCACTTATTTACAGACTGCTGTGGCTGATACACTTGTACAAACACCACACACACTATCATATCCATCACTGCTGTTTTGAAAATGCTCCACCACCCAAATAAATATTGCATAAGGTGTTCAGATAGGCATCGATCAGTAAATGTATATCTTAAAAATTACCTACTATATGATAGATTGACCCGATAAAATGGAGTGAAAAGGTTGCTGCTATATACCCAATTGACAATTTAAATGAAAGACAAAGGGCATGGCTCACCAGGAACAGTTACAATACAGATACACAGACACTCGACAATGTAATGTATGAATTAAGGCCTCGTACTGAGGACCTAATTATAGTATCAAATTAAGTATAATTGAGTAATGAATTATATATAAATTCACTACTTTATTCGGTCAGTATAAAAAATTCTGAAGCCGAAAGAGGAAATCGTAACATGGCGTCTGCGGTATGTGTCTGTGTGCTTTACCTCTGATTTGATCTTATTGTCTCCGAAGCACAGATGCTGCAGGTAGGCTGCAGCATTAGACTGCACAGATGGAAACTGGTGCTGTAGCATTTGGATCACTTCAGGCAGCTCAGGATCTCTCCAGCCAAACTCCCTAGACAGCAACACACACACACACACACACACACACACACACACACACACACACACACACACACACAGTCCACACCATGTGGAGGAATCCCACACCATTAAAGAACAGCAACAATTTGAAGAGCTCCGCGCCAGATACGCAAAACATTACTGTGATGGAACGAATCGGCGCATTTGTCTTTTAAGGAATGCACATAAAGGACTATCTTTTTTCTTTCTCGCCTGCATCTCAAGGTACCTGTGGCTGCTAGGCGTTTGCACTTGACTCTAACTTTCCTTTGCAGTTAAAAAATAAATAAATAAATAAATGCCAAACAAACTCATACGGGAATGGTTTTAAGAAACAAAACCAATAAAGCTGTGAACATGGAGTAGAATGAATTTGGGTAACACAAAGACAAAAAAAAAAAAAAAAAAAAAAGACATGATTAACTAAAATGTGCCATACAACAGTTTTTTTCTCTCTGGAGAAAATTTTATTCACGGTATAACATCCTTCCAGCAATGACAGCTTCCATCACTGCTGATTGCACTAGCCCTGTATGATTGCTCCTTGCCACTGCTAGCCTCATCATTTCCCACAGCAGCCTGGAGGTGGCTGAGCCTCTGACTGGTGCTGCATGCGCAGGGTACTAGCAATGCAACACAGAACCCATGATCATGTACCTGTATCTTTCAAATGGAAACAGACTGCAGGCTGAAAAGACAATGGCAACATGCCTTTCTGACATCTGCTCAGAGAAACACACATGCTGTACACCAACAGGACAAGGCATCTTTTCCTTTCTTGTTTTCTTATTTTCACTTTCTCTGTCTTTCTTCCTGCTTGGCTTGCAGACAAAACGGTCTTTTTCCATGTCAAAGACGCCAAGGAGTTGCAATTTACATAAAAAAAAAAAAAAGTGAGTGAAAGTGCAGAAATTTGGACTGACAGAAAGAGAAGGCAAAAGAAATGAAAAGAAGATTCAGTGGAGAGAAAAACTGCCATGGGTTGGGGGTATGGACAGATTACAAAAAAAGAAAAGAAAAAGTGTCATCCTGTTTGATTCAGAGGATGTGAGCTTGCAGGAAAGCCTTAAGAAGGACCAACAGCTAACAGGAGCCCTGGGAAAACTTTAGTGTAGTACATCCCATTTCACTGCCATCCAACAAAATTACTCTGAGTGCTCAACTGCAGCCATAAACGACAAATGACCTATTGGGAACAGAGCAAATAAAATACACGTGGGATTAACTTCCCTCTTTTTCTCTCCTTCATGTACTTATACACTCCACCCTTTGGCTATAAAGAGCAATGTAAATGAGGCCTGAGACCCTGCAGTGTTGCTCGGAGTCATGTACACAGGATCACACACAGTGATAAGCAGCCAGTGTGCTGAACTCAGTGGAGTGCTTCATGCTCACGGTTCTTATTAGTGAAGATTGCAGGCGACCTGATGAGAGTATGACAGCATGGCAGAGTCGGTGGCACAAACACACTTTCATTCAGACCTCACTAGAATAGTGATGGGGTCACTGGAGATTTTCTTTACACCACTGTTTATAATGTAATTGAATGCAAATATACAGCATTTACTGAAGTCTATGTCATGCTGTAAACAACACAAAATACAATATTTATGCATTTTGTCTATAATCTAGTCTAGGAATTTATATTTTTAATGTAGCGTGTGTGTTTTAGATTCAGGAAAAAAATGATTTTAAAGTTCAGCTACATTTCGAACATACAAATGATGATCTTATTGAAGGAATGCAGGGTTTAGTGCACATTTGGGCCACAATTTACTGGTTAGATATAACAGTCGAGATGCACTGCATGGTTTTGAATAAAAATCCAATGAAATTTGGCACACGATCCCACTGTATTGAACTGGGCTTCAAAGAATTGGGGGCCCTCAAAATGGCGTCACTAAGCGCAAGAAAGGGAAATGTTCAATGTTAATGTAGTAAATAAGAAAGTGGTTTATAATAAATTACCCAATCACACTGTGACCCAGTTACATCAAACAGGCCACATTATTATCTAGAGTAGAAAATAGGGTTAGAGAACCAGATGGTCTCCAGATAGAGATCAGTACTGGTGTGAATCCATGTGACAATTTGGGGTTATTATTGTCTCATCAAATGCTGTGAAAAGTAAGTATGTACTGATTAAGTGAATAAACACTTATAGACTATATATTAGGGCTGCAGCTATCGATTATTTTAGATTGTTATTTTAATCGAGTATTCCACCGATTAGTCCATAGATTAATCAAGTACTTTGTACTTGTGCTTTCTTTCCTTTTTTAGAAAATGTACACTTTTATTGCTCAAATTGCAATCTGTGAAAACTAAAACCATTTAGTGCATTTATTTGCCTTATTACATCAAAATGCATATACAAATATGTAAATAAGAAAAATCTAAAAGAATATATACAACTCAATTTCACATTACTAAAAAAAAAAAAAGTAAACTCACTGTACAGTGTTTTCTTTATGTTTAAATTTAAAATGATCCAAAACTTTGAAAACTGTTTTCTCTCCATTCCTCCATTTTTCTATTTTCTTCGTTTACCTGTCTAGGGGTCTCATTTATAATTTATATACAGTACAGACCAAAAGTTTGGACACACCTTCTCATTGAAAGAGTTTTCTTTATTTTCATGACTATGAAAATTGTAGAGTCACGCTGAAGGCATCAAGGGCTATTTGACCAAGAAGGAGCGTGATGGGGTGCTGCGCCAGATGACCTGGCCTCCACAGTCACCGGACCTGAACCCAATCGAGATGGTTTAGGGGTGAGCTGGACCACAGAGTGAAGGCAAAAGGGCCAACAAGTGCCAAGCATCTCTCGGGGAACTCCTTCAAGACTGTTGGAAGACCATTTCAGGTGACTACCTCTTGAAGCTCATCAAGAGAATGCCAAGAGTGTGCAAAACAGTAATCAAAGCAAAAGGTGGCTACTTTGAAGAACCTAGAATATGACATTTTTCAGTTGTTTCACACTTTTTTGTTATGTATATAATTCCATATATAATTCCACATGTGTTAATTCATAGTTTTGATGCCTTCAGTGTGAATCTACAATTTTCATAGCCATGAAAATAAAGAAAACTCTTTGAATGAGAAGGTGTGTCCAAACTTTTGGTCTGTACTGTATGTATTTTTAATTTTTATGATTTCTTAAAAAGAATAAGATAGTGTGCACATCCTTTGCGTGGAAAGAGGCGTAAGCACGTTTTCAGCCTCGTTTTAGGTGTACGCCACATTTATAAATGAGACCCCAGAGCTTTATTGTATTCTAATTACTTGAGTTACTCAAGGAATCGTATCATATACTATATATAATTGGTATATTACAGAAGGTCCAACATCTCTCAAAAAGGACACAGTCATTATTGCTGACCTTTCACATTTTATTACAATTCTAAAGGTTATTAGCCAGAGTAATCATAATTAACATCATCTTATATGATACTTTTCTTACCATGGGCATAATTATATGCTCAATCCTCTGTAATTGTTGCTTTAGTGTCTAGTTTGAGACAAAACAGAGACAAAGTCTGTATTTTCTCTCTGATATTATAAAGCAGACTGCTGAGTCATTCTCAAGCGGAGGAGCCAAACAGAAACATGCATAACATGAGCAGAAAGGTGATGCAAGACCACTCTGTTTCTCTCTCCTACTCTCTTACTCTTTCTCTCTACTGTAAATGTAGCACCAATCCAATCCACAGCAGCACCAATCCAAAGCTGTTCTACTGGCCCGGGAAGGGAAGATGAACCACGCATGAATAATCGAATGCCATGTGGGAACACAGTCCCACCATGATGGCATTCCTCTTTGGTGGCCAGGGAGCACTTTGGCTGAGAAATGGCATCTTCACGCTACAGAGGGCCGAGCACTTTTTCATTACAGGCTCGCTGATTTCATTCTCTTGCGGTCGGATATGTAAGTGCTCTGTGTGCTGGTAGAAGCTACTCCCATTACCTCACCTCC
This sequence comes from Silurus lanzhouensis, assembly GCA_039877035.1. NCBI lineage: Eukaryota > Metazoa > Chordata > Actinopteri > Siluriformes > Siluridae > Silurus > Silurus lanzhouensis. The sequence goes on from JBCEWE010000220.1 coordinate 1,721,761, forward strand.
CAAAAGATAAGGTTAGCAGACTGCTTGCGCACCAGAAGTGCGTCACGTCCTTTCAGCCTCCCAGACGGAGACTACAATTATGCTGGCCTGGGCTGAATTATGACCAAATTACAAAGGAGTCTTCTTATCAGCATATTTTGAATTAAGCACAGCTTCTTATTAAAGCAGCTGATTAGATAGAGAGAGAAAGAGAGAGACAGACAATACTGAGAGAGAGAGAGAGAGAGAGAGAGAGAGAGAGAGAGAAAGGAAGTGAGAGAGGAAAGACCTGTGCAACAGTAGGCAGGGCAGGCCTGTAGGCTGAAATCCCTGAGCATAAACTAATGAAACATTTGGATAGCCAGTGGGTTGAGACTAACTCTTCTGTTTGTAGCAGCTCTTTGTTTCAGGCTTTTGTTCAGGTTCAGTCAGGTGAGCCTATCTTTAAGCCCCATAGCCAAACCATTATCACCACAATACCCACTGCCAGACTGCATCCTGTCATCCTAAACAACCCCTTGGGGCTCCGGCAGGGTGCGACTGATTTTCTCATAGACCACTGACTGTTGTGTTGCATGACTGTTGTGTTAAAAAAAAAAATCATATAAAAAAATGTATAAATTATGCATGTCTGGAAGATGCCTGACTGAATATGATGCTTGGAAATGGATCTAATGGAGCGATATTTTGCAAAGGACAACGTCTATGTATATCAAAAGCAGCTTGGATGGGAGGATGCATGAGGGGTTGGGGGAAGGGGGGTGGGTGCAAATGCTCTGATGCAGCCATGATGAAAAAAATAAAAAAATGCTAAAAGACACCAAAACGCAAAGAAAAGACCAAAAAAAAAAAATGTTTCGATGAATCATCGTCCCACTCAGACATGCCTTTTCTGAACATAAAAAGGCATATAGACAGCTGAATCACTGAGGCAATGATTTGTAAAAATTTTTTTTTGCTCTTTTCTCTTTTTCTCTCTCTCTCTCTCTCACGGTAAATAGTGCTGACATCTGGTTTGTCGTTTCACTCCGAGCCATGAGTGCATGTTCTGAAAATTTACTACGCACTTGACGGCGGATTGACGGAAACAAAATATTTGTGCGTCGTACAAATGTACAACTAGCTCGGGGTGATCTGTCATGCTGAGCGACACGCTGAATACACTTAACATGGTAAACAGGAGAGAGCTTATCAGTCCATGTAATTGCTGAAACTGTGCCTTGTGGTTTAGCCGCTGAAGTGAGCACAGTGTAGAAACAAGCACGCTAATGAGCATGTGGCTGCTCTTGTCTGGTGACTCTGCCGGTTTACTGCACAACCTGCCTACATTATTTAGTGCTCGAGATTTCTATGCTCAGTAAATGTATTTATTTCAGAATACAACAACAACAACAACAACAACAAAAAATCCTTTGCTAACTGTCATTTCAAGTACTGATTGCTGTATAGCACAACTGTATCAATTCCTGAATAATTTATGTAATGCTTAATGTCTACACAGCTGGATTTCTTCCTTTCAACTCTATCCTATTAGTGTACAAGAGTACAAAAACCAAGCATTTTTCCAAATACTTACAGTCTCCATAACTCAAATTCAGATGCCAACATACAGTACTGTAACTCTCCCAGGGGAAACACACACTATTAGTCTGAACGCTCGGAGCTGGCAGGAGAAGAAGTGATTCGGGTGCATTGTGAAGTTCTGACTCACCCTGACCCCTCTTTAAGAGCTGGAGAAGCTCACACCATGGGCAATTTAGTACACGTGTGAACAGTGCCACAGGGCAACTGTTCAAGTGAAGTGATCAGGACTGAGCTTCCATCAGGCTGTCAACTGTGAGGGATTACCTTTCGATGCCATGTATAATCTGAACCGACTCTGAACCAAAAACCCACATGAAAGGATGGATGCGTGGCGCAGCATTTCTACCATGAAACAATATATTTTAAAGGTAATTTTTTTAAATGGTGTATTTGTCTTATATTATGTAGCAGAATATGTACACCGATCTGGCATAACATTATGACCACCTGCCTATATTGTGTTGGTCCCCCTTTTGCTGTCAAAACAGTTCTGATCCATCGATGATTAACAGCATTAACTTCTTCAGCAATTTGAGCTACAGTAGTACGTCTGTTGGATCGGACCACACGGTCCAGCCTTTACTCTCCACCTGCATCGATTAGCCTCGGCCGCCCATGACCCTGTCGCCGGTTTACCACTGTTCCTTCCTTGGACCACTTTCAATAGATACTGACCACTGCAGACCGCAAAACATGCCACAAGAGCTGCAGTTTTGTAGATGCTCTGACCCAGTCGTCTAGCTGTCACAATTTGCCCTCATTAAACTCACTCAAATCCTTACGTTCGCTCATTTTTTCCTGCTTTGAGGACCAAATGTTCACTTCCTGCCAAATATATTCCCCCCACTAACAGGTGCCACGATGAGGAGACAATTAGTGTTATTCACTTCACCTCTCAGTAGTCATAAAGTTATGCGTGATTGAGAAAGAACAAAATACAGTAACTAGAGAATGTAATAGCACTCTACACAAAATATTAACTTACCAACAGTAAAGGTCAGCTTAAATGAGTTCAATGTAAAAACTATAAAGAAACTTGCAAGGCATCAAAATTGACATCACCAACTCCACTACATGACTATTTATATTCTTTCTGCTATACATATTCAAACATTTTGAGGTTAAGGTACTTCCAAAATAATAGATATTTAAAAATGTTTGCAAATAATCATGCTAAAATATGAAATGGTAAGAAACAATGGAGAACACGATGGCGCTATTGCGATGGTATGGCAAAAAAAAAAAAAAAAAAAAGACAAACTATTTAGGTGATCCAAAACACCATCCATAAAACCTCACTTCAGTCTACTGATTCTGATCTACTCACATTAATTAACATCATTAGGTGTGATTTGATCCCTAATCTTATTCAAAATGCTGGAGACACACTAAAGGGTTTCAGATCTGTTCTGCATTTATAAATGGACTCGTGTATTTTTTAGTTTTCTTTCCTTTTACATGCAGTGGTGTGCTCCAACAGTGTGCCTTTTATATAACAGCTTTAGAGTAGGAGAGAAGAGAAAATAGATGAAAAGGAGAATGTAAAATAAAAAGCTGCATTACTTTGTCATTCTTTGTTCGGCTTGATTTTGATTCCAGACAAGGAATTCAGGGTCGTACCTATCAGGAGACAGGCAGAGAGAGAGAAAAAAAGAGAAAGGGTAGGTGGCTAGCACAAAGGGGTTTGACATTTATTTAAAAAAAAGAAAAAAAAAAAGAAGAAAAAAAAAAGGTATTGATTTGAACTTTCTTCCACACTTGCACACAATTGGCTTTGGGCATGCACAATCAGGTTGCGTGTTTAAACAAGAAGATCTCATCATTGCAGTGGACGGTCATTTGTAGTTCTGAGTGTGGGATATCCTATAGCATGCTTGATGGCGGTGTCAGGATTTCAAATCTAATTACTTCCACCATCTTATACCTTATATACCTTATACCCCCACTCCACACACCCACACTCACATACTTCAGATCCAGTGTCACTGCTTTGCTGAGAATAATCCTCTACCTCAATAAAACCTGGTGGCCCAATTCCTTGGTTCGCTCCCTTTCCAAGAAGTTTTTAATGTATAGCAACAACATGGACTACAGTCTTCAGTATACAAAACTACTACAACTTTATCAATATAACTGCCAGTGTGTGTTTTGTCTTATTGAAGATGTCCCTACAATAACCCTAATAATAAATAATAATGAATTGTATGTGCTCTACTGAGTATATGTAGTTATCTAAACATTAAAGATACAGGAAACGTAGGATGGCGCATCAGACTGACCCTGACTGATGTTCAATCCTGGTAACGACTTACCAAACTGACTCCATCAAGCTGAAAAGAATTGAACGATTTTTTACGACAAATGCTGAAACACACAGCACATCGTTTGGATGCAAGAATCACAAACACCCCAAAGCAATTAGGTTTCACCAGTGGTGTAGAGGTGGGATGTGCACTGCACTGCACACACAGTGTGGGGGCCCAAGGATAATTGAAATGTAATTATTACACAACTGGATCATTAGTGAGCAGAAGAACAGCACATTTGAAATACAATTTAAGCAAAGAGTATTTTGTGTACCAAGACTTTTTTCAATACTTCTGTGTTACAAATAGGGGAAATAGTACTGTTCCAAACGATGCCAGCGAACACGGCTCGGAAAACACTGCAGTGCCCCTGAATGCACAAATAATTCACGCAAACATTCGTACTTTGGCTTTCGCTCCTTTCCCACTAGGAGTTCTTGTGTGAAAGAAACGCCTTCATGAGATCAGCATTTTTACATTTTAAGAGGCAATATGCAAATCTGTAGTCATTTAAAAAAAAATCATAATACTCAAAAACCACTGGGTGTAAACGCCATCAACTTGGAAATACACCCTCTCGATTTGAATGAACAGATTAAACATGTGCTGTCCCGCCAAAATGCGTTCGACAAGCCAGCCAGCTTCTTCATCCGTAACACAGAAGTGTGAAAAAGGTCTATTAGCTGCCGAAATGACATTTGTGCAGTGTAATTTCCCCCCTTTTAAAAACCTAATTCATATGGGTATTATTAATATAGCAATTTTAAAAACTTAGTAATAGGTTTATAAATCAATGTGTTAATTATGTAAGACCTGCAAGTTTAGAAGGATTCGTTTGTGAAAGAAGTGATAATGCAGCATCCACCTCTCCTTTATATACTGAAGCTGTGACTGTGGAGATTTGTGTTCATTCAGCCACAAGAGTTTTAGTAAAGTCACAAACTAATGTATGATGAGGAAGGTCACTCAAGGTCTTCCACTTCAACCCATGTGCACAGGGGTATTGTCATGCTTGATCAAGTTTGGGTCTTCAAGTGAAAAAAAATTATTTAATGCAGCTCTATCCAAAGACGTCCTATATAATTGTGTGCCTCCAACAGTGTGCTAAAAGTTTGGGGAAAAACCACATATGGCTGGAAGAGTCAGGTGTCCCAATACTTTTGTCCATATAGTGTATCTGTACTTAAATTTTTGTGCAAAGTTTTTTAAATATAAATCTTGGTGAGCGTTTCGAAAAAAGTAGCAAATCAAATGTGCATGTTGTGGCTGCATTCGATAAATACAACGCATCACACGCCATTCGGTTTCCGCTCCACTGACATTGTGCGCACGAGATAAAAACTTAAACATGAAGGGTAAACAAAAGAGATGGCAAAAAAAATCAACAAAACAAACAAGGGCAAGGAAAAACAATAAAAATATAAAAAATATAAAAAACAAAGCCGCTTCTATATTTCACCCCTTGATGCTTAGGAATTACTGTAGCTCTTATAAGGCGTTAATGTACATCGTACAGAAATAAGAAGGGCAGCAAGGATCATGTATACTGACTAGCTGACTTTCGTCACGCGAGTATGCATTGTGCAGTTAAAATAGGGGGACTTCAAGGCAGCTGGAGAGTGAATTAATAAGTGAGTTGTGCTGTTCAGCATTTCATTAATACTGTGTGTGTGTGTGTGTGTGTGTGTGTGTGTGTGTGTGTGTGTGTGTGAGAGAGAGAGAGACAATATTGCTAAGGCCATTTGATCTCTCTTCAGTCACTGACTGAATGTGAAATGGAGGCTTCTACTCACCTGGGGTCCTTTTGGATGCTGTCCACAGAGGGTGACCTGACTAGTGTGGCCTCGGGCGGCAGTGCAGGTCCTGATTTGCTGTAGGGCGAGTCAGTCGAGGGGCAGAACTGCAGCGTGCGATATGGGTTGGCGTAGTCGGGCGCGGCGGCATAATTGGAGCGAGGAAAGGTGCCTGTGGCGTTCTGGCTGCCTGTGCGCTGCAGGGGGATGGGCTCGACGCCAGGGGACGATGGAGCTGGGGCACATAATGACAGGTGCATGACAGGTCTTAGTGAAAATACAAAGGGGTCTGAAAGCTAACTTTATCGCACAACGTAAAAAAAATAAAATGAAATAAAAAAGAGAGGCAAAATATACAAGAATCTGTGCACCTGATTGTGAACTCAAATGTCATTATACACTATTGCAGGAGCGTAACAGTGCACAATTCAATACAATACATTAGAGCGATTTCTGCATTGTCAATGGAAATATAGACACTGCCTGAACGTGCCTTAGGTATTCTTTATGAAAAGATTTAAATATCGAAGAACAATCATTGAAGCTAATGACACTATGTTTGCATAGAGTTTGCGAACGTTTAAAATGTACGTTTTATTAAAGGCTGATATCAGTATGCAGATTCAATCAGACGCTTGGCACCATATACAAATAGAAAAGCTGTGCATCGACATCATGATATAAAAACTGTGCCACCCACAGCATTATGTAGTATGGAGTTTTTAAAATCACTTGTCTCATATTTGCTGCTGACCTTGCGTATCAATGAGGTTATTTCTTTAACCTGATTGAATAAGCCAGCAAATGTGCTCTTAAAGCAGTAGAAAGAGAATGAGAGAGAGAGAAAAAGAAAAAAAAAGGGATAAAGAGAGAGAGAGTGAGCACGTTTTAGCACAAGGTAGTATGCTTAGTTCGTGAAACATGGCATGATTAGAAATAGCAATTATTTCAAAAATATGATTGAACCCCTAAACCACTCGAAATAAAGAGGGAGCTTCGTTTTCAGAGGAGAGTTTATGCTTGATTAAGTTTCGAGTTTATTACACCATTTTATAATGAACTTTATTAAGCAGCCTGTTAAATGTATTGAAAATAAATTGTGGCAGTATGACATGCATTCAGCTCCCTGTTTACCTAATGTAACAAAAAAAATGAACAGAAAACTATTGGATGGCGGACAAGAAATGAAAACTCAAGCTGTGCGCAATAAAAAAAACAATTTGGATGGATTTTTTTAAAGCTGAACTTGCCTCTTCAATCCCCCCCCCCCCCCCAAAAAAAAGACCTTTTAAAAAGCAAACGAAAACCTCAATTGAAAGTCACAACCACTGGTTGCTGGTAGAAACATTATTAAGAAAATACTATGATTGTTGCGTCTGTGCGGTGAAAATAGGCTTACAAAATCATATGATAATAATACATAATAAATACTCACAGGTGGTACATTTGTATGTAAGAGCTTAACAGTTTCCAAAAAAAAAAAAAAAAAAAACTGTGACAAAAATCATCTTCTTGCACAATATGTTGATGCTGAAGTAATAAAGTCAGTTTGTTTGTAGTCGCTGCTCAGACAGCTTCAAACACTACCTGTCACTACCTGAGGTGTGAAAGAGATTTCTGTTTAAAAAAGAAAAACTGAAAGCCAGCATGGAATTCTTTTGTCATTACATTTGCATAAAAGTAAGTAAAAAAAAAAAATAAATAAATAAAAAAAAAAACTTGAAAGACTTGTCATGTGCTGTCTTACCCTGACCCTGGGTGAAGTTCCTCAGTGGTGCTTTCTGGTAGACCCTGTCCTCATAGATGGGATCGATGTGGTGCTCAGGAGACTGCAGGGGGCGCAGCTCTGTGCCCAGGTGGCTGTGCTGACTGCTGTATGAGCCCCTGGAACCTGGACACAACATACACACAAACAAATGGATGTATTATGGAGTTGGCAGGTATTAATGTATGTACACTGTATGTGCTGTAAGGGATATAGTGCATACCTGCAAGACTGCCAGGCCTCTGCAGGGTAGCGTTGGCATAGAGCTCATGGGAAATCTTGTACTGGTCGGAGGAATGCAGCATGCGTTTAGCAGGTGAAAGTGTGGCGTAGCTGCCCACAGCTGAGCTGAGCTGGTGGAGGGGGGAGGAGCCAGTGGCATTGGCCTGCCCAAGTGAGGTCGAAGCTGCCCCTCCAGCCGCCATGTTAATGGGTGAACTGGTGCTGTAGGATTTGGCTAGGCGGCTGGGTGACTGCTTGGGTGAGGATACCCGCTGCAGAGTGGCATAGCTGGGCATATCCGAGGCTGAGCCAAGCCTCTGAAGTTTGGAGGGTGAACCCAGGGGCTGCATGGACAGTGGAGAGCTCACACGCTGGGCTGGCAGGGTGGCACATGAGTAATAGACTGAGGGCTGAGTGTCGGGCAAGTGGAAAGCACTGCCATGGTTCTGAGCCAGTGAGTCTCGGGACTGGGCATGTGTGCCCGGGTCATTGCCCGCCAGCTGGACTGCACGGCTAGATGTCACCTAACAGAGTGAACAGTAAGAGAAGAGTTACACTAGGAGTTCTAAATCCTTACACATTACTGATTCACACATCATTAATTTTTTGAATAGTATTTTTCTTTTCATTTAAACAAAAAAAGAAAATGAAAATAGAACATTTATTAAATATAAACTTTAGTATGATCGGAAGTTAGGTTGAGTTACACCATGCATACTACTTTCACAGAGGCCTTTGTTTTATCAGCCTTGCTAGCATTTAGCTGCTCTTGTAAATGAAACAAAAAACGAATCCAAGTACAAGGTATGAAACTGTTACGTTCTCTGTGGTTGTCTATTTCAAATTAATGGCTGGCACATGCAGCCAAACTGAAAAATCTAAGAGTGCCAAAGAAGCATTGCATTGTTTTGTCTTTCAATATATAATACCAAGACATGCTCTAGGCTAATCATCCCACTATTCATCATTAAACCAGATTTATGACCACTACACAAGAAAAAATACAACATAAAATACAATATATAATCATTCATTTAGTAAACTGCCATTAACTTTGACTTGATTTTCTACACAAGTATCAATATATCTATATTAAACATAGTACATTGTAATATAAGTGTATACACTGGGATAAACTACCATGTCTCTAGGACCATGGTGAAACATACTGTACGAGAGAGGACAGACGGGGTTTGCATCGACACAAGTAAAAGTCAGAGGCTGCTAGTTTGTGATTTTGCAGCTCTGATATGTGTGACTCGACTCATGAATGTCTATATAATTAGATAATGAGCTAAATCGAATACACAGTATCAGACCTGCCAAGAAAAATTTCCTAATTCAAATTCGATCTGAATTTAATATTTGCATATTCAAATGAAACTACTTTTTCGAGTTAAAGACCGTTATCACTTGGACATAGAAATGGATCTAGATTATGTACCTTTCCATATCCATTATTATTTTAATTATTTAATTATATAGAATATAGTCTTTTTGTGCTATTAATATAATATTCTTTTTATACATGTCCATCACATCACACACAGACAGACTCAGGAACAGTTTTTACCCCAGATCCATTAGAAAACTGAACACCAACAAAAAACACCAGTGAATCCTTGAACTATTTGCACCACACACATGTGTAATATGTGCAATACCTTAATATTTAAATGTGCAATACCTTAATATTTACATTTACATTTTTAATACCTAATTATATTACATTTTTATTTTTACACACCATAAGGACTGAAACTCTATTTTTTTGTACCCTGTGGATTGACAATGAAGAAATCTATCTATCTATCTTACTTAATTAATAATTATTATTATGTGCAATAATTTTAGTGCTATAATACAAGAATAATTTTTTTTATATGTGCAATAAATTGTATAGCTATCATTGTAGTCTGACTTTTCTACAATCTGTTTTCACTGCTGCTCCAAATTCGATTTCAAGCTGCTACACTTTTTCACTTAATAGATCATTTAATATGTATATTTTTTTCAAATGGTCTTATTTTTTATTTTATTTTACTTTCATTCCTATTATAATTTGCAACCTTTAAACTGCAACCCAACAACTTCCCTAGCGGCTCAATAAAGTATTCTGATTCTGGATGATTCTGATTATGTAATGGCCTTGTGCTGTGTCTAGAAAGCATATATAATAAATAAAGATTTGCCTTTCAGCCTGTGTGTTAAACACAAATGAGGTTAAATAGATATGATTACTACATGAAGGCAATTTGATGAGTTTTATGTGAATCTTAGGCAGCTATTCAAAACCATAAAGCAGTCAGAGTCAAGCAATTCTACAAACAAAATGAACTTTAAAAATGATACTGGAATGAAAGTAGGTCACAACCAGATGACAAATTTGATGGAAAAAATAGAGACACTTTAAAAAGATAAAGTGAGAAATAAACATGGATATGCTGTGATGTGATGTTTTTTGTAGCTGCAGCTGAAATTAATAAAAACTCTTATGATAAGGTTATTATTAGGGCTGAAATGATTCCTTGAGTAACTCGAGTAATTCCAGGGAGCACTGAGGAAAATAATTTCATAATGTAAAGAGTGTGTACAGATTTCTTTACTGAAGATCGATCGCAAACCATTAACATATTGAAAATGCGCTAAGAGTTTGCTTAATGAAAGCCATATGACAGGTCTACAGATGCCAACTTCAAGTTTTAGATTGATTGTCTAATGTGGATTATCAAAATAAAGTGTTATGACATTAGATAGTAGGCCTATTATTATTCAGATTCATTCAGATGCTGAATGCTGAATCGTTACAATTTGAATGGACGTTTTAAAGGAACCCTACAGAGGCAACTCAAAGGATCCCTGAGTCAGATGACTGGGGGTGTAAACTAGCATTGTAGTAGTTTCAGAATCTTACCTGATTGTAGCTGTGCACGGCTCCTCCCACCTGAGCACCGCGTGCTAGGGGTTGGGAGGTCGCCGGGTCTCCCAGGGCCAGGGTCTGGCTGCTATGGTAACCAGCAGTATAGGGGAAGGTGCCTTCCTGGTTATTGAGCTGTAAAGCACTCTGGGACAGGATGCCGGCTCCTGGGTGGGGGAGAAAAACCATGTATGTCTTTGCTTTCTTGCTTGTTTAGATTTGCAGGCTACTGTCATCATGTACTTTACTCTGCTGCTTTCTCACCATCCCTGTGCTTATTTCCCTTCTCATCCTTTTTCACCATTATCTACCCTGCTTCTTTTGATGCATTCTTTCTCTCTCCCTCTCTTGGCCCTCTCCCTTCCAGGTTTCAGAAATGGAGATGGATGTAGTGAGCATGTATAATTAATCAGGACTGGAGAAGTCCGTGAGCTCATGTCATGAAGAATGGGGCCAGCAGGAGCAGAAATCACGTTTGCCAATCCGCCTCTTCCTCTCAAACACAGAAGGAGACTGAGCAGCTCGGCTGGTTCTGAGGGCTCATGCTGATCCGGAGGCACAAACTCTGCCACAAAAGCTTCTTGCTCGAACGAAATCCATGCTTCAAAAATGATAGGTGCTAGGCAGTGCCACAGAGGGCTTTCTGTTTGACAAGATGGCTGTACAAAATGACTTCATTGACAAAGCTGAAAAAGCCAAAAACCGGTCAGCAGAGAGTTGTCTGCCTTGCAAGAGTCATTCTGGAATTGTCTAACACATTTACCATAACTCAGGTTTACAATCGGCAAACTCAATATTGCATTTTTAATAGCATACTTCAAAATCATATGACAAAGGCATCTAGATCATTTTAAACCAGCCCAAAAACACAATAGCAGCTCAACTGTAGCTTTTTTTGTAATGGCTTTGCTATACTATTAAACTACTTCAGACACTGTAGAGAGCACTCCCTGGAGCTTTTAAGAAGTAAGCTTCGGGATTCATAAATGTTTAACCCTAGGTTGCTCTCTCTCTCTCTCTCTCTCTCTCTCTCTCTCTCTCTCTCTCTCTCTCTCTCTCTCTCCTCTCTCTCACTCTCTCTCACTCTCTCTCACTCTCTCTCACTCTCTCAAAGTCCATTTGTGCCGAGTTCCTGCTGTCATATAGAATGGCAGTTGTGAGACCTGTTTATTTAGGTAGCTGGTGACTGGGCATGACTTACCTAAGTTTCATCTCTGTGGTATTTGATCACGGTTCTGCTTGACCCATTTTCAAATTTAAGCCTGTCAAGATTTCATCAGCTTTCTTTTCTTTTTCTATTGACCATCTGGACAATTACATTCTCATACAAAACAACTGAACTTGAAAATACAGTGTAAATATTAAGTTAAAGGTATTAATAAAGGTACTAGCTCAGGTATGGCATTTAAAGAGAAGATTTATTTTCTCTCCTATAGTCACAAAACTCAAGCAGTAACATTTGAAGGCTTCTCTGAACCTTTCTAAAATGTCTACCCTTCATGCTGCTCTGTAAGCATCTGCCTGTTTTACATGAGACCAGCCTAATCTTTTCAGCGCAATGAATGCACATGTGATTACTTTGGAATGATATTATTTGTGCCCCGATTTGTAGGCGTGAAGAAAAGCCACAAACTGAGAGCAATGTCATAGCCCACTTACGGTCAAGAGCAGCAATTCACACATGAAGCTATTGACATTCATAATGTGGCATAACAGGTAGTGCTGCGTGCCACATGCTCTGAATACAGCAGAGGGCAGAGGATTCTCTCAGTGAAAAGAGGTGAATAGCAACTGCATAGAGAGCAGGCCCAGAAAGGCGAACACCTGCGAGCCTCCATTATCCCTGCTTGCATCTGGCAAATTCAATTCTCACTACCATCACTCAGATTCAGTTTTCATTTTATATGATATTCTTTGAGCATATCCACCGATAAGTAAAGATTATAACCATAGCTCATCAGGTAAGTGCACATAGGACCTGTTCTGGAGGTGCGGGACGATAGTCCAGTTTGCTGTCCTGTCACTCATTCTCTAACTTACTAATCGTACTCAACTGCTCCCTAATTACTGCTGTTCAATTACGCCTTAATTCTTCCACACACATTTTACCTCAATGTTTTCTACTCAATTACTTCCTAATTAATGCCACTCAACCTCTACCTCACTACTGCCACTCTACCTTTACCTCCCTGCTGCTACTAAAATAATAACTCACTAATGCCACTCAATCTCTATCTTATCACTGCCACGCAATGTGTACCATTATACTGACTTTGCAACCTCTACCTCACTGCTGCCACTCAAAATCTGCCTCACTACTGTTACTCAAATAATACCTTAGTAACCTTACTGATGCCACAAAACCTCTACCCTCCTTCCGCTACCAAGTTTTTACCTCAGTACTGCCACTCAACCTCACTGCTGCTTCTCAAAGAACACCTCACTAAGCTGTCAGAGCCCTAAACACCCTGCTGCCACCCATGACCTTCCTCCCACCTCCTTATCTAAGCTCTATGGACATTAATGGTCACTCAATGAACATTAAAACACACACGCATTAAAAATGCACATTGTAGCACACATGCAGACAGCTGCATTCAGGGACTATACCTGTTTACTGGTTACTATACACATCCTCACATTCTGTCAAAATATGCACACTAGACATTGCACACATTTGTACACGATCACCTGACTGTGCAGTAACACTTTAATTTCCTTTGTTCTTACATTACTTACATTTCAACCACATATTTATCCCAATTACAGCATATTTGTCGAACTTGAACTCTGCTATGTTTCATGGTTACTCTTTATTTATGTCTAATGTTTACTCTTACTGTTCATAGTCTATGCACCTTGGTCCGTTAGTAACTACATTTCGTTCCTTTGTATACTGTGTATGTCTTCTTCTTCTTTTACTTTCAGCTGCTCCCATTAGGGGTCGCCACAGCGGATCATCCGTCTCCATACCACCCTGTCCTCTACATCTGCCTCTTTCACACCAACTACCTGCACTGTGTATGTGATAGAATGAAAATGAAGCTTGAGTTGAATTAATGCCACTCTACCTTAGTACTGCCAATGCTCTACCTTAGTACTGTCATGCAATGGTTACTTTAGTACCGCTACTCAGCTTCTACCTCAGTACTGCCACTTAACCTCTACCTCATTGCTGCTACTAGTTTTCTATTTTCTACTGTAACACAACCTCCACCCCACGTCTGCTATCTAGTTACTACCTTACTGATTCCACACAACCTCTACCTCTACCATTTACCATGCAATCGCTACCGCAGTACTACTCAACCTTTAATTCACTAAACAATGTGTCTACATCACTACTGCCACTAACCTCAAGCCCTCTATTGTCACTAAATGTTTGTTATCTCTGCCATTTAAACTCATTCTACCTGATTACCTCATTCTACCAAAAATGTCATAAAACACTTACATTCCTATGTGCATGTGTTGGCCTACATAATTTGTGTCAGGTTTTTATTTAGTTTCTGTTCCTCTAAATTAAAAAAATCTTTTACAATTTGCGGCAAAACCACGATGCACACTCTTGTGTCAATAAACATGGCCTTTCTGTGTTGACATCCTGTCAACCACCAGTCTACAAGAAATAAAACAAAAACTTGGTTCCAACAGGATCGCAGTCCCTGTGAACATTTACAACCTGAACCTAACTACTATGTCATGCATTGTTGAAAGGATCACTTCATAGAAGGTACAATTCTTACTTTCACCTGATGCAAACTCCTGGGAATCCAGAATTCCGGATTCTTGCAGTGATCTGATGCAGGAGTCCACCAGCTCCAGGCCAGTAGTGAGCTCTTCTTCTATGTCCTTTTGTCCATCTATGCACAAAGTCACAGAAGAAGAGAAGGAAATGACAACGGTTCTGGTGTTTGGGCTGGACTTCAACAAAATTGAAATGTAGGAAAATAAAAAATCGTTCTCATTAAATTTTACTTAAATTTTACCAGCCAATATCACCACAAAAATAATTTATGCTAGCAATATAGAGTGTATGCAAAAAAAAATAAATTTTTTAAAGGGCCCAACTGATATATTGGATGACTGATCAAATTGGTCAGTATTATGTTTTTACAAACTAACTGGCATCGGTAAAAATCATGCCGATAAATCATGAATGTGACGATTTTTCTAAACTATTTCCAAGCATTGCTTTAGAGCCACAGTCATTCAGAATTTATGGTTTGTTTTTTAAATAAGTGGACTCTTGAGTCAAAGTGAGGATTCAATGGGTGTGTATAGGAATTACATTATCAGAGATTATTGATTTGTTTGATTTGCTTCTAAAATATTTTCTTTAGAAATTCCTTTAAATACAGCATTGGCTAACCTGTCAATTTAAAAAGGATTAAGCTATAAGTTTAAAAGTACATTAGCAGATATTATTTGTTACTGGAATCTTCAGCTCCTCAAAAATGCCGGCGTTCAATTACATACCTGCTAGGAAGAGACATTACAGGATCCTGTTCCAGTAATTGCATTTGCTACACTAGCTCCCATCAGTCATGTTTTTTTGCTTAATAACTGCACTGATTAATGTGCCCCTTTCACTATACCTGGCTGAGAGTTAAAAAACAGTGTGGAGTTGACCACCCACTCGCTCTCATAAATAATTCACACGCTTGGCATACGCCATGTCTCGACCGTGCTCTTGTTTTGCTGTCTTTGGCTAAGGTTTCTGCCATAATCCAATCAATTCACTCAGAAGGGACTGTGTTTGGGTTTGACGAGTACAGTTCAGCTGTCATGTGACCCTGACAGATGGTGACAGCTGTCAGCACTCAGCTCCAAGCAGTATGCTAACCACTTCCTCGTTTAACATATGACGTACAATAAGTCTCAAATGAGTAGTTACACACAACTTTTTACTCCTGAGCGTGTACAAAACGGGTTGGATTTGTTCGTTAACGGTAACAAGGAACATCTACTTCACCTTGGTTGTTCCAGCGAAATTTCTCATCAGCAGAACTGCAGAAAAAAAAGAGAAAGAGAGCAAGTCAAATTTGGTGCATAATGATACAGCATATGGACTAAAGTCTGTGGACACCTGACCATGAAATTCTTAAGTGCTTTTAGAACATTGCATTTCACATTTATTCCTTATATGCTGTTATAATAACCTCCACGCTTCTGAGAAGCTAGATTTTGCAGTGTGATCGTGGAGATTTGTTTAGCCACAAGGGTGTTAGTAAAGTCAGGTACTGATGTAGGATGAGGAGGTCTGGGGTGCAGTCAGCATTCCAAATTGTCCCAAAGGTGTTCAGTAGGGTTGAGAGTCAGGAGAGTCGGAGCGCTATAGCAGGCCACTCAAGATCTTACTTTCCAAACCATGTAAACCATATCTTCATAGAGCGAAATGGGGTGAAAGGAAAATATCATGCTAACACATATAAAGACATCCTATCCCATTGTGTGCCTCCATTTTTGTGGTACCAGTTTGGGGAAAAACAGGTGAGGTGTCCCGATACTGTTGTCCATATAGTCTACATGAATCCAAGAAATTCAACCTAAATACCAAAAACATGCTGATTATGTATAAGAGACTCATAAAATAAGGATGTTCTTGTACAGAACACTTTTTCAAACACGACCACTCGCTAATCAATACAGGACGTTGAATGCCCATAGAGGTAGGTAAGGTAATCATGATTATAGATTAGAAGGAAATGTGGGGTTGAGGAGCACCATACTGCTGATCAATGATCTGTAATAAGGGTGTACAGTTAACAGAACTCTGCTCAGGAGCCATTGAGAGGTTAAACACTCGCTCATTGTCCCTAAGCCATGCTGCAGATGCTAAATCACGTTATTGATTTTCTTCCAGTGTGTGTTGCGTGTGAATTTGCACTGCAAGGCTTTCCGTAATTGTTCGAGGGTTCTGAGAAAACAAAAACGCCACATGTTAATAAGTCTGTGGAGCATGCCTCCCCAAAAGTTCAGCTATTTATCAGTAATTATGCAGTCAACAATTCCCACACAGCCTGCCTGCATGAAGAGAGATGAGCTACAAGCAATTTCGCTAAACGCTTACGCACTGGGCTTAATGAGAAATGCTTAATGGTTTTTTTTTTTTTTTTGGCCAATAAAAGATGCAAAAAAATGTTTCAAAATTGCCTGTTTGAACAGTGCTGAACACAAATTGATGAATCATAATCATTTACTCCAGCAATCAATATCGCATCTGGGAGAGCAGGTCAGCGGTTCTAAATACGGCTTAATATATGTGAATCGTTAAGTCTTTAGCTAAAAATTTTTCTTTTCTTTTATCCGGATAATGTATTTATTGATAAGATAAGAGCACCGGCCCGCTGAGGGTCACTATGTGGTCGGCAGTTAATCATTGTTCATTTCCACGAAAACAAAAGCCACTTAGAGCTATAATATTTAGGTTTAGATGAGTATTGCAGCTGTAAAAAAAGTCAGTTGGCACTTCTGATATTTCGAATAAACACACTGACAAATTCTTTCACACAATACTGGGTATATAAAATTGCACAATTTTACATTGAAAGGAAACTAAAATTTACTATTTCTGTCTAAAGCATTTGTTCTCATTTTAAAAAATTCCACATAATTTCATATCGCGTTTCCATTAGCAAATCTCAAAGCCTATTGTCTGCTACCAACTTAAAACTGAATAAAAAAAGTGCCCTTTTAACTCCTAAAAGAGCTAAAGGGAGGAGAAGCACAAGAATAAGGACTAAAAAAGAGAAAAGTACGCTATGACAAGCCACGGCAAAGCTCCTACTGCATGTGAAAAGGAAGGGAGAGAGAAAGGCAGAGAAAGAAGATAAGGGAGAAGGAGACAGAAAGAGTCAGGCCCAGTACCGTTGGGGGTCACTAGGTCCTTTAGCAAGAAAAAAGAGAAAGGGAGACACAAGAATGGAGGGAGGCGTATTTTAAAACTGACCAGCTGCAGAAAGTGCCTCCGAGTGCCAACGACCGGAAAAAAAGTGAGCGAATTTGACAAGTGGATGCGGTTGAGTATGGCACACTCATCTGCCGATCATATAATCGGCATAAAGAAGACAGACTTTAACAATACTTTGGGAGGTAGAGTCTCTTTCTTATGTCACATCTGACTGAACCACCCTAAAGCTCGACACACAGCAGCCGCTGGTGCCTAATACAGCATGTGAAGAGGATTCTTATAATGGCACTAATGAGTGCAGATCAGAAGCTCTCATCCGTGAAAAACAAAGCCAGGCCACCCATCAGCCAGCAATGGATCAGCAGGACACACAAGTCTAGGGTTTTGCTGCTGTATGAGAGAAAGAGAGGGAGAGCTATATGTGGACACTGGCTTACCAGAAAGCATGCCAGGAGAACAATATGCCAGCAGAACTATAAATCCGAGCATTTAATCCATTTAATAATTCGGTTTCTGAGAACGAGGCTTCGGTTTCCTGGACAGGGAATTGCAGGGTCAACAGTGTGAACATATCATTCTCAAAAACCCAGACAACAAAGATCAAAATGTCAAGACTTCAGAGAGTGCAGTGTTGTGTGTGATGGATTCACTCTTGTTTAATGGTCGAGATACAACAAAAAAGATAAGAAGAAAAATGTGCAAAAAAAACCTAAGGATGCTTATTGAGCACAAAAAATGTGAACAGTAAAATAGGATCTAAACAGTGAATAAGGCAGACACCACTGTGTCATGATGTGCTATAGAAGAAAAGGCCACATCACATTATATCTTCTTTAGCTCTGCTTCATTTTGGCAATGAAGATAGATTACTGGCAAGATCGAGATCAAGATCGATCAACAGGCTTCACTGACCGCGTAAACTCATGACCGTTGCGTTGTAAAAAAAACTTTCCCACCTGACTGTCATGTGGAAATATGACAACATAAAGTGCATTTGGAAAGTATTCACAGGGTTTCACTTTTTCCACATTTTGTTATGTTACAGCCTGATTCCAAAATGGATTAAATTCATTATTTTCCTCAAAATTCTACAAACAATATCCTATAATGACAATGTGAAAGAAGCTTGTTTGAGATCTTTGCAAATTTATCAAAAACAAAATGTAAAATCGCATCTACATAAGTATTCAGAGCCTCGCCATGACACAAAATTGAGCTCAGGTGCATCCTGTTTCCACTGATCATCCTTGAGATGTTTCTACAACTTGATTGGAGTCCACCTGTGGTAAATTCAGTTGATTGAACATGATTTGGAAAGACACACCTTTCTTTATAAGGTCCCGCAGTTAACAGTGCATGTCAGAGCAGCATTGAATCCCAATAAGCACAGTGGACTGAATTATACATAAATGGAAGAAATTTGGAACCACCAGGATTCTTCCTAGATCGGGCTGCCCAGCCAAACTGAGCAATTGGGGTGAAGGACCTATATCAGGGAGGTGACCAAGAACCCAATGGTCCCACTGAAAGACCTCCAGCGTTTCTCTGTGGAGAGAGGAGAACCTTCCAGAAGAAAAACCATCTCTGCAGCACTCCAGCATGCCTGTATAGTAGAGTGGCTAGACGGAAGCCACTCCTCAGTAGGATCCACATGACAGCCCACCTGGAGTTGAGAAACAAAATTCTCTGGTATGATACAAAGATTGAACTGTTTGGATGCCAAGCGTCATCACCTGGCCAATACCATCCCTACAGTGAAGCATGGTGGTGGCAGCATTGTGCTGCAGAGATGTTTTTCAGCGGCAGAAACTGGGAGACCAGTCAGGATTGAGGGAAAGTGGAAAGCAGCAAAGTACAGAGACATCCTTGATGAAAACCTGCTCAGGAGCACTCTGGACCTCAGACTGGGGCGACATCATCTTCCACCAGGACAACAACCCTGAGCACAAAGCCATGGGACGACTCTGTGAATGTCTTTGAGTGCCCCCGCCCAGACTTAATTCTGGTTAAACATCTCTGGAGAGATCTGAAAACGACTGTGCACCGATGATCCACATCCAACCTGACGGAACTGGTTCTGCAAAGAAGAATGGGAGAAACTGCCCAAAAATAGCATCATACTTAAAAAGACTTGAGGCTGTAATTGGTGCCAAATGTGTTTCAACAAAGTATTGAGCAAAGGTTGTGAAAACTTATGTACATGATTTTTTTCGTTTTTTATTTTGCATAAATTTGCAAGAATTTGAAAAAACACTTCTTTCACATTGTCATTAAAGGGTATTTTTTGTAGACTTTGAGGAAAATAATGAATTTGATCCATTTTGGAATGAATAATGGATGCAATGTATAATCATAAAAACATTAGATTGCCAGCATTGAAAAGAAATTGCTTTATAGAATTATTCAGTTAATCAGGTGTTTTTTTTCCACCCTAAGCTTGATATATTCAGTTTGGGTGAGTCTGTGCCCAGTGCAGCCTCAGATTCCAGTTCTTGGCTGACAAAAGAGAAAGTCAGTGTGGCCTCATGCTATTGTGGTCTATGTGCCTGAACGTTTGATGCATTGTGTGTTCTGAGATGTTCATCTGCACACAATGGTTGTACAGAGTGATTATTTAAGCTTCCACAGCCTTCCTGACAGCTGACAGTCTGCCATTCTTCTCAAAAATCTCATTGGCAATGTGCTTGACTGCAGAACCGCTGCTCACTGGGTGTTTACCAGAGGAAAGATGTTGGACCTCTAAACCAAAGACTGCAAATTCAAATCCCAGGACCAGCAACCTGTCACTGCTGGACCCCTAAGCAAGGCCCTTAACCCTTAACCTCTCAGTTGAAAGGGCGTGTGCCAAATTTATACGTTTAAGTCGCTCTGGATAAGGGTGCCTGCCGAAATGGCGTAAATATGGTCTGTTTTGTCAAACCATTCTGTGGAACTCTGTAAAAATCTGAGGAGTTTAGCAAAACACAACAACCGGGCCAAGATTAAAGTCACGGAGTTCACATTTTCTCCATTCGGCTGTTTGGACTGTGACGTGTTTTTATGAACTGTGCTGCTGCCACATGTTTGGCTGATTGTATAACTGAATTCATGAACAAGCGTACAGGTTTTCCAAATAAAGAGCTAACTGACCAGTGCTCCTGTACATTCTTCTCTTCGGATCTGCTTGATTCATGCCAACACCCAACCTCTGGATGAAGCTCTCTTCAATTAGAGACCACTCTGTGCAGCTTGGAATTGTTACACATGAACCGCCGAAAAATCCATGAAGTTACTGAGCAACTCAAGAACTATGAGGATGGATTTGGACTGAAATTAGTATCAATAGTCTGCTACAAGGGTTTAGGGCTTACGTTTGCATGAACAGGTCTGCATTTAAGGACTGTAGAATGAACAATACACCTCAACAGGTGCAAGGTGCAAGTTGCAAGCCCCTGTTTATGGAATTAATGAGATCAGTCATTCTAGATAAGGGCGTGTGCCAAATGCTCCAAGTGTCTATACAATATTTAAACACATTATTTTGGAGCTTGACCATTTATATCAGGTGGAGAACATCACTGAGCTGCTTTCGGCAATGTCTTATAAGGTTAAACGTTTAAATTATAAAAAGCCCTTTGTTATTTTGACTCATTTGTGAAAAGATTTTAAATGCCAAACATTACTGGACTACCAGCATCCAATGATGAGCTACTTACATAGTGAGTGTTTCAATGGCATTTACCAAACATGCAGCGGATTTGCATAGGATGATACTGAACTTTTGAAACCTTTTATCATGGTTTTGAATGTGCTTAAAGGTATTTTTTACTCGCTTCATCCTTTTAACAATTGGCTGGCTTGTGCTGGTCGTGTCTTTTGTGAGGAATCTTGCACTGACAATTAATTAATGTTTAAATAAATTATGATGAGATGAAACCGTCAAACAAATGCTCGTCTCTTCAATTTTTTTGAGTGGAACATTTCGAGCAATGTGCGCAGAAAGAGATATCGTTTACTGGTGTGAAACAGTTTCATGCGATACTGTCCTATATGCAGGACAGGAACAGTTGGTCCGAACAGTTGGTCTATGCGGGTTTGTCTCACGGCTTCTCCAGGCATCGTTCGAACTGTGGCACTCTGCTGCAGCTCTGTCTCACGCCGCAAAATCCTTCTCGCTGGCGGTCACATGGCAAGCAGGGCACATGCCATCACCCTGCAGTGATGTTCCAGCTGGCACGCTCCCGCTATGTAAAGCTATCAAACAACCACACAACCCACTCCTCCGTGTGTGTGCTGCCGACTCACGCTCTGCAAATCTCACATGCCACTGAAGACTCGACTTCAGACGTGATAATGAGCTGTTAAAGCGGTCTAATGTTAGAAGGCTTATATTTCTGAGTATCATGTCATTCGTGGATGGTCATAGTAGACCTATACTTATAGACTTGTTGAACTATTTTGTTCAAATCAGTACAAAAAATTAAATAAACTCATTTTGAGAAATAGAAATAAGGAGTAAAATGGAGCTGGAGGTTTTTTTTTTACCATGTATGTTTTTATTATACTATCACTAGACTGTTCTATGTTTATTCCTTGTCACTAATTTAATTTCATTAAATTTTTTCCTAAAAGCTTTTCACACCTTATAGTCTATAAACCTTATTGCTCAACTCTACACAGTTCTGGCTGCCCCTGCAGACAGGATGTTGGAAAGACTGCTGTCTGTTGTGCTACCTCGCAGACAGACTGAGCTTAAATCAGCCATGTTAAGCTGATGTCACTCAGCTTGGTAAGAGCCAGGCTTTCATCTCCTCTTAAACAACACAGATCGGCTGCCAAATCAATATGCTCTGACTCCCCTCTTACTGTACGCAAGGCACTTAGTATGAGTCAGGCAGAGCGGCAGACAGTCTTAATAAGACTAATATCCAGAGTGCAGACACCCCGGGGTAGGCAGGCAGACGAGGAAGGATTTGCGAAGCTCTTATTGCTCTCAGCACCTACTTTTTGGACTTCAAACGCAGCACCCTTCAAACCTGTCACATCCTCAGATCAATAGCAAAAAGCCTGAACTGTGCCATCTGTGTGGCAAGTGTTATTAAAAGAAGGTACATCGTGCTTCGTTACAATCGCGCCCATGTGTCTGCTCATCGGTAGTTTGTTTACGTGGGCTGCGTGTCAAATTATAAGGAACGGAGTAGTATTTCTATCCTGTGAAGTGACCTCTGTTGTCACCTTGTGATGCCATCTGCATGTCAGATTCACAGTCCATCACTTCAACAAATGAAATGCATCATCCAAGCATAAAGATGGCTGAACTCTTTATAATATATTTTAGGAATTCAGCCATGGTGACGAATACTACCATTAAGTTCTAGTAGCTTTTGAAGTGTGGGTGTGGAGATTTGTGCTCATTCAGCCACAAGGGCGTTACTAAAGGCAGGTACTGATGTAGGTGAGGTGAGGAAGCCTGGGGTGCGGTCAGCGTTCCAACGAATCCCAAAAGTGTTCAATAGGTTTTAGGTCAGCGCTCTATAGCAGGCCACTCAAGATCTTCCACTCTAATTAATGTAAACCATATCTTCAAGGAGCTGGCTTACGCACAGGGTTTGAACAGGTGGAGCAAGTAAATATTGAAAAGACATCATAATACAATTGTGGGCCTCCAAATTCGTGGTAACAGTTTGGGGAAGAAAAACATATCGTTGGAAATGTCTGGTGTGTGAATATTTTACTAAACTAATACACTGTCCATATAGTGTACTTTAGACTGTTACCACCACATTCTCATTTTAAACAGCTGGCTGTGGGTTTACATTTCGGGGCATGTAGTAACAGACAGAACGAACATTTAAAGGAAGCCGCTGCAAACGTAACCTTTACAGAGCCCTAAATAAACCATTCTCTTGAAATGGAAAATGTTAATTCCTTCAGGCGTCACTCAAAGAATATTTATAACACCGGTTAACTAGGTGCACTCATTTTAACCGTTTGTGAAGACTTCTACCTGTGGCAAGCCAAAACACATTAAAAGTTTAATCTTTATCTTCAAGTCCCGAATATATAGGTAGTTCCTAAAACACTGTGTACTGTAATCATTTGTTCCTGTCAATCCCAGTTTCCTTAGCCCAGAGTGCTGTGCTTTTACAGAGTCACTATATGCAAGTATACAAGAGCCTGTTGGACTTATCTGGCAGCATAGCAGTCTAACAGCTTTGGCTTAATACACCCCCTCGCTGTGCTGGGCAGACACTATTTAGTGAGACAGCTCCACATGGCAGGATGAAGCTCAACAGAAAGCATTTAACCGAAAGTTGAAGGCCGAGCTCACGTGAGATGATGTTTGACGAATCCGATTATAATTTACTCATCAAAAACATTGTTTTCTTTATAATAGTTTGCAGTCATAGTCGACTACATAGCCGACAATTTGGCCTCTTGCAGCACTATAGTGCACAATAAGCCAATGTGACCTATTTAAAATGAAGCAAAAGGAATATATTTTCCCAACATAATATTTTATCATTAGTATGCTGTTTATGCAAGCTTACCAACTCAGGCTTTAAAATATTCAAGCTTCACAATTCAAACCTGATATATTAGACACCTTTCTCAATAGTCATGCATGCAACTACATGCTATTTAATAAAATCCATGAACTGACATTATTTCAGCTTAGAAGGTCAAAAAAGTTGCTGACTATGACAGCAGGACATTAAAAAACCCACCACGATACAATGTTCCATGTCTGATGTCGAGTGAATCTATCTGCAAAAAGCCAGCATGCTTGCGGTTTTGAGCTTTCCGTCAATTAACTTGCGCGACTCGCTAAGCCTAAAGAAGGCTCGTGGTGAACCGAAAATCTGAGCGGAACCTTAATGTCCAGTACAAATAATGGATTCCTTCATTATCCTTAGGATAAATGAATGACAAAAAATGCTCAGTAACCTCGACTCGAAGACACGCTTTCTCAAATTGTGAACTCGAACTCGGCTCAATAAATTCACAGCCGTCATATGGAAGAGAGCAACCAAACTTCGGAGAAACGTGTTTGAGTTTAAAAGTGTATGAAACTTGGCACAGACACATGAAGGAAACTTGCCTTTTACAAATAGGTACAAAGACTCTTCATTCGAATTCAATTTATTGTGTTGATAACTTGTGACTTTTTTTGCTAAAATACAATTAGCGATTTGCATCGAAAGACACTGATTAACGCTGCTTCTAAAGAACTAAATCGTGTTCGGGTGCTGAATCAGATCTTGTCAGCATCTTTTCGGGGAATGTTGAACAATATGACTCGGTGCCTACACTGCAGAAGAGACAGAGATTACTAGGAAACACTTACTAATTGGTTTTTAGAAAAGAAGCCTTTCTTTGTGTTTCCAGTGTCACTCAGGACACACACACACACACAACCACTTTTAACTATTAACAAAAAAAAAAAAAAAAAAAAACAATTCAACTGACAAGCCGATACGTTTTATTAGTAATCTTTACAAAGGACTGCTTGGCATAAGACACAAAGTGTGTAGGTCAAGCTAGAAGACGTGATTCATGAGCCTTTACTCTCAGCCTAATGTTGCAGTACTGGATAAGTTCACTATCCGCCTGTTGATATACACACACCTGATGCTGCTCACGCTCCCAGTCTCAGATCCCAGTTTGCATCGCTCTAGCTGGGTGGCCACTATCTGCCGCTCGGCTTCCAGCTCTCTGGTCAGTCTCTCAAACTGCAGCTCCTGCATAGAGAAAAGAAATGCAACAGACACAAATGTTTAGAATACACAATAAATGTGCACACTAACCTTGAATATAAAAATCGCTTCGTTGCATTTGTGTATGTGCAGACATTCGAGTGCTTACAAATACAAATCAAGTCATTGTGATTCGATTCCATTGGGAAATTGTAAGTAATGTAATGAAACGAACAAATACATTTGCTACAAAAGAACGTAAATACTTTGCTTTATTAAAGTGGGTACCTTGATGTGCATTGATGTACTGTTGAATTTTATGAACAGAAACACAAAAAATACAATTTTGTATTCAATTTAATGTTCATATACACTATATAGACAAATGTATTGTGTGACTTTCCTGCCAAATGAACTAGGAGACCCAAGCCTGCTCCAGCATGCTAATGCCTATATGCACAAAGCGAGCTCTAACCTCAACCCCAATAAACACCTTTGGGATGAATTGGAACGCTGACTGCACCCCCAGGCCTTCTCGTCACTCCCTTGCTTTACGAACACCCTTATGGCTGAATGAGCACAAATCTCCACGAGCACACTCCAAAATCTTGTTGAACATCCTCCCAGAAGAGTGGAAGTTATTATTAAAGCAAATGGAGACTAAATGTGGAATGAGATGTTGAAAAAGCACATGAATTTTATGGTTAGATATCCACAAACTTTTATCCAAACAGTGGGTACTTGAGGGGTCTTAGCTTCCAATGGGGGTTCTCTATTACAGAAGAACACTGTTTAAAAAGACAGTGGAACAAGGACAAGTTCTTTATTGAGTCATTTCAATTTGAAAGTATGCACTACATTCTTATAAAGTGGTCACTTGCAATAAATGCCACATATAAAAATGTTTGGTCTCGATGCAATGTAATGTTAAAAAAAAAAAAAAAAAAGCTCAGTGGCTGCATTCAACATTTTTCCCTCTCCCATATTAATTGGATATGCACCACATAACATTTAATGACAAAGCTGTCAATGCCAAATCAGACTGAAATCCCAGAGTGCCTCTTTATAGTAAGCACTGTGAAAATCCAGTTAGAGACAGCCAGCGAGAGAAAGAGAGAGAGAGAAAGAGAGAGAGAGGGTATATCAACTTCAAACCCTAGCATGAAATATATTTTGAGAAATTTCACATCACACACTCGCAAATCTCCCAATTGCCCAACACTTACAAACCGCCCGGCGTGTCAGGAGAAATGTGTAAAACAGCAGTGATTTTAGCAGGACAGTATGTAGCGGGCTGACACAATATTAGGAACGGTATGTAAGCCGCATAAACACAAAGCCCTGCGAGATTCCGCTCTGGGTTATTTTTTTATTACTTTTTTGGCTATTAAAGTTATTTAAAATGCCACTATATTACTTTGTGTTCTCTAGTTGGTCACATGGAGGGGAAAGTCAGTCTTTCCAATAAGGAGGCTTGAGAAGGAGAGAGAGAGAGAGAGAGAGAGAGAGAGAGAGAGAGAGAGAGAGAGAGAGAGAGAGAGAACACACAAAAGGGAAGGAGGCATGTTGAGGGAGAGGGGCATAGAAGAAAGGATGAAATGACTTCATTTTGCCACAAGGTCAACCCCCTTCTCTTTCCTTCCTATTAGTTTAACAATGCACATAATAATAATAATAATAATAATAATAATAATAATAATAATAATAAAAATGATGCATGCAGTGTAGCAAGGAAATAATTATTAGTAAAAAATTTAAATAAATAGCAAAACATTAGCCATACAGTAGATTTGGCTTCATATAAATTACATAGCACTGAATCTATCTATCCATCCATCCATCCATCCATCCATCCACCCATCCATCCTTTCTCTCTTACACACACACACACACACTTTCTCTCAGTGTGCAGTTCAAGAGTGCTGGGGAATTCATCACCTGCTCTTCTGGGCAGGAACCCAGATGAAGGCTACAGAAATGTCCATTCAACTTGTTGAACAAGAGAGCTCTCTATATACACACAGAACTGCGGAACTGGGATGGAGAAAACTACACACACCACCGACCAAGCACGGAAACCGGTCGGATGGTAATCAAATTAAAATACAACTGTGCAAACAGTCAGAGACATGATTTTCAGGCTTTCTATTATACCCCTTTCTGTATTAACACCCCCAACACACACACACAGCTCATATTCAGGGTGAGTGTAGCTATTTATGCAGAAGCCTCAGAAAAATAATTTCACACACACGCGCATACTCTCACCCACACAAAATAATAAATACATATTTGACAAGTGCAAACTCATGATAAAAAAGCATGCAATTCTGACCTCTGCAAAAAGCTTTCTTTTGCGCGCGCCGTGAACTAACGCCGAGCACCTGTTGTTTCAGGCGCGTGCTTTTTAATGCAACCGCGTTAGTAGCTGCGCGCGATGCACGCGCCACAAACTCCAGGTTACAAATATATGTGAGTAAAAAAAATATTAAAGAAACAAGACAGCGTGCAGTAGCAGACTCGCCTCTCTCACTGCTCTGCACACCGCTTTAACATCCACTCAACAACAGCGGAGAGAGCTGAAAGCCTCGCGGAGCGCGCGAGGACCTGCTGCGCGCTCGGGCACAAAGGTCGCCATGGCAACAGACAATTTCGGAGCCCCCTTTGGCATGATTTATGCAACGCTTGCCATACAAAAAAGAAGGCCCCGCCCACCTGCGGTCACATTCCCCGCCCCCTTTCTGACGCCATTTGATGCTCAGTCTAAACTATAGTATGGGGGAACTGAAAACGCTCCTCAGACTTTTGTAGCTGAGAGACTGAGATGCGTTTTTTCCTCCAGGTTGAGAGAGTGAGAGCAGCAGCACTCTGGTCCATAGGTCTCGCTCTGAGGATGCTAAGTGCCTATTATGCCTCGGCGGCCTACAATAGCCTGGGTTTTGGTGGCAGGAGCTGAGTAAATATAGCCTTCAGTTCAGGAAGTCCAGAGGCGACGACCAGTCACTGGTCGACAAATTATTGCAATTACTGTCACTGTTCTTTCCGACTAACAAGACCCCTTAAGAGACTAATGAGACCCTTAAGGTGTAAAAAAAAAAACCCATACAGTACTAAGCCAGAGATGTTCATCTGTGGGACCTGGAGAGGTAGAGTCTAGCAGGTCACTGGTCCCAGCCAAGTAATAAAATGATGAGTTGATGAATTGAACACTCGATCACTAAGCAAGACACATTGCAACTTATACCCCTTGAGTTTGACTAGAGATACGTACACTAAGTGAAATAGGACTCCAGTAAAAGCAAACGTGTTCGCTTTAAACTTTAACTTGAGTACAAAGTCTGAAATTCAATTTCAATTCAATTCAATTCATTTTTATTTGTATAGCGCTTTTAACAATAAATATTGTCTCGAAGCAGCTTTACACAAATAATGTGGTGATTAAAAGTGAATATGTTCTTTATAAGTGTAAGTTTGTCCCTGATGAGCGAGCCAGTGGCGACTGTGGCAAGGAAACACTCCCCGAGATGGCATAAGGAAGAAACCTTGAGAGGAACCAGACTCAAGAGTGAACCCATCCTCATCTGGGTTGCATCGAATGTCCATTTGTAGCAGATGTTGCAGGGTACAGTGATGATCAAAAGAGTTTGCAATGAAATGTCCTTAAGTATCCAAGTGCTATGATTCTCAACTCAGTTTATGTGAAAAGACTCTACTCTTCTTACATAAATCCATTAAAAGAATGATATTAATGAGTCAAACACTGATTGATATCTAATAAAATTTGATCACGTCAAAGAAAATCGTACAAATAAGGTTACGGGTGTTGTAGCAAGTTAGAGTCAGGAGTTTCTCCTATCATTTATTCCTCTCAAAATATTTTGCTTGCTGTTGAACTGACGCTGAACTGTATGTTCGTGTTAAGCAGATACCACCAAGCGTCAATCAAAACAAGTTTGAAACAGAGCGCGTGCTCCATCCTGATTGGTGGCTTGCTGCGTGCTTGACCAGTTAAATTTTTATCCACTCATAAATGAATAGGAACGACTGATAAAAGTCCAGCCAAAAGGAAATAGTTCAGTAAAATACAGATATGCAACAAAGTAGATTTTCCACCACTGCTTATTATAATACAACAATAATACCTGACAACCCTTAAGAGAGAAAATGCACAGTCCTTATTATTAAGAGTTATTAAGCTACTTCTCAAATTGCCAGTGGTTCTAATCACTGGCTAATTATAATTACCAATAATTAAATATGTTACCAATAACATTATTTGGAGAGTGTTGGGGTTACATGTTAAAAAAAAAGATTTTGCCCATTTTTGGTGACTTCGAAACATTTCCAATTGTCATGACAGAAAAGAAATGCAACATATTAGTGAATCTTTCTAGCACCTATGGGTAGTGCCTGGTCCTCCTAGCTACAGTAATAATAATTGCCATATTAACAAAGAGAAACTAGAGATAGTTTGTTTATTAAATTACTGGGACGCCTGAATTTTCCAGCCGTACGTGATTCTTCCCGAAACTGTTACCACAAAGTTGGAGACGCACAATTGAATATTATGTAATGCAATAGAATTACATTTTCCCTTCACTTGATCGAGGAGATCCAAACCTGTTCCAGCTCATGACAATACCCCTGTGCACAAAGTGAGCTGCGTGAAGATATGGATTACATCAGTTAGAGTGGGACATCTCGAGTGGGCTGTTTTAGCGCTCGATTATCGCAATCGTCTAATAAACCGGTCACTTTATGAATGACTTTTTGCTGTCCTTTATGATTATGAATACCTCAGCTCTATGCCTGTAAAAATCTGGGTCATTTTAAGTCCATTATGCATAAGTCATAAGATGGCAGAAGCCAAATCTACTATTTCATGAGATTATCTATTATTATACCCGAATAACCTGCTGTATGGGCCAACATCATGTACAAAATCCAACAACATAACATAAAGGTATTTATTATTTAAAAATAGATGATAGATAGATAGATAGATAGATAGATAGATAGATAGATAGATAGATAGATAGATAGATAGATAGATAGATAGATATTATAAGCATTATTGTAAAATGCTGCTAAACAGTGTATTGCCCACCGATAAATAGATAGATAGATAGATAGATAGATAGATAGATAGATAGATAGATAGATAGATAGATAGATAGATAGATAAACACTGCACTGT
The DNA here is from genome assembly GCA_039877035.1 of Silurus lanzhouensis. Taxonomy (NCBI): domain Eukaryota; kingdom Metazoa; phylum Chordata; class Actinopteri; order Siluriformes; family Siluridae; genus Silurus; species Silurus lanzhouensis. Next base: position 1,752,113 of record JBCEWE010000220.1, read on the forward strand.
CTAAACACTGTACTGTCTACCTTCCCAAAGCTCTGTACTCACTTCCTACTACAGTAAATGTAATATTCTGCAAGTTATCTTGCCATGTTTTTGAGAGCTTCCTGTTATCACGACTGTATTGGTGGCCTTGGCTTTGCCATGCGTATATTATTTACTCGAAACTTTCACTGAGCCTATTTGCCCTCTGTTTATTAAGTGCTATCTATATTTTTATCCCACACTCAACATGGGAAGCCTCTGTTGAGCTGAGTAACTGCCTTACAAGTGAGCGAGAATATACTGCTCATTTCTTTTTGCCTCTCTGGTCCTTCTATGTTTACCGCCTTGAAGCTTTCCACCTTCTAAATGGCATATCACTAGTACTTTCTTCTACTTACTACATCCTGATAAATTAAGAATATTGCAAATTTGATTGTATTGCACCACACAAAAAAAAACTGCATTGTCTCCATATTCTACAAAGTACCAAGTAAGCAGCTTTTTGTTTAATCTCCTAAATTACAATGCTCTTGCTCATACAGGCAATGCCCGAACCCCTTAGAGAAAAAAAAAATAAACGCACCAGATATTTGCACACTGCTTTGGCACTGAATATCTTACAGACACTCTGCGCAGAAGATATGTGAATGTCTAATTCTATGTCTATCTCATACATAGACTGTGCAACAATGTCACTACTCACACAAAGGCTGTCAGATTTAACTTCTGGCTAAAAACTGATACTGGCCCAGGCCCTGCAGTCTAAACAGCTTGTGGCTTGAAACCTAGTCCCAGTGACAACTGACAAGCACCTACAAGAAAGCAGCTTGAGATGCTATTTAGACAAAAAAATCTTTTTAAATCTAACATGGCTCGAGTGAAATCAATTACCCAGAAGCTTAGACTATTTGACTCAGACACTCGCATTTCCTTACCGCAGTGCCACTTATAACTCAGTGGCCACAGTGGCCACATGATTACCTACTCATTGAGTCATCACAACTGACACTACCACTTTTGATGGGTCCAGCTCACACACACCGACTCCTTGGCACATTTTTTTCTAATATGATGCATCATAAACAGATCAGTCTTAGGCATATGCCTGCTGTTAATGTTGTGCCACTAGTGGTTTCAATAGAAAAGACACTACATCGCCTGCCAAAGTGTTCACAAGAGCAGTTCACATTTCTGGACCTGCTTGACGCTTATTTTAAATCGCAGGAGCAGTTTTCTATTGTGTGCCTTTAGTTAGGTCAAGCACTCCAATTCTCCGAAGTATTTTCGAAATATGTGTACATACGTTCCTCTGATGGCCACTGCTATTACATTACTGGTTTCTGTGCAGTCTAACCAAGGAGCGATCTATTCCGAACACATCCACCCACTGTTTTACAGTGTGATGCTCAAGCTCACATTGATCCAACATCGAAGCGAATCACACAGTTAACTGGCATGAAGCCAGACTTACTAAGAATGTTTGTGGCAGCATGTGGTTACATCATACTAATCAGTGAGTTTCCTCCAGGTCATTGCCGGCCTCTTATGAGAATGCTTTGATGGATGATGAAGACTACATCAGTAATGAGCCCTAATCTTGCTAGAACTGCAGGCATTTTAGAGATGGGTCATGGACTGAATCATTGACACTACTAAAATGTGCCTTTGTAAAAGGAAGCTCAAAAATGATCCCACTAGCAGTGCAGGACATTTCAAGCAAAAGTCTGGTTAGGGTTTGTGTGGAGATCTTCATCTGGATCTTTATCCATGCAAAATGTGTATATTGTTAGCAGTTATTGTATCTCATCAAAACGGACGGCATGTCTGTGGAGTCCCATGGACTTATTACCTTCTTTATAAATGGCAAAGAGCTTCCATCTGTGCTGGATCCTTGCAAAGGGCATCTTCACCTTAGAACATGGACACCCATCCCTATGACATACTGCTCACTGTCTCTTTAAGGCAATAATTTATTTAGAACTGTACCATTTATGTATCTCTGTCCAGGTAGGTGTCACCATGCAGATTTTACTAGCTTATCCCAGTGGTAGGTAGATCAGTAGTTTATGAGCACCTTAATAGTCCTGATTCTCCTGACACCTATGACAGGTGGCAAATACTATCCAGTTGTTGTACACTTCTCCTGGTTGTTAGATATAATTGGATAAGATATAATTATATGTAAGTATGTAACTGTGGTTGTAATCTTGCAGAATAACCTACGGAACCTGTATCAGTTCAACAAGAAGGTTCTTGTTCTCATTATTGGACATGAAAACTAGCTTTTGCAATCCTGCGACTAAAAGAACAACTATAAAAGCATTAAAGCATTGCACATTGTGCTTGTTACTGTCTAATGTGCTGCTAAGAGACATAAAACTGGTACTCCCTCTACTTATTACATCCTGTTTATTGCTAAGTCTTTCGAATTTACTTGGACTGTAATTCTTTATTGTGGAACTGCAATCCCCTACATATTCTACACAGTATCAAGTAGACAGCCTCTGCTATAAGGCTTGTACTAATACAGAGAATGTCTGAATGTCTGAAAAATTGAAGGCAACAGATAATTGTATACTTCCGTGGTACTGACTATCTATCGAAGCTACATTCAGACTTTTTCCTGCTCGACTTTCATAAGGACACAGACATTTTCTGTTCAGATTGTCTCCTGCCTTTCCCAGGAGATAGTCTCCGGGCTCCCCATGACCTCTTATCGGATAAAAACTATAGAAAATGGAAAGATGAACACCAGCAAATCACTTAAGCCACACAGCTACACTGTAATACTAAAGAGAAAATGAAGCCTTATTGGAACTAAATGGTGATGGTGCATCATTGTGATGGTTCAGCAGATTGCACCACTGTAAAGTAACTTTAGAAATTTGTTTTATTATATAATTTTGTTATATCATTGAATGGTCTTTATCAAGTTCATAAAGAAAGAAAACTGTCAGGAGGTTGAGAGAAGAGCAAACTTGCAGAATAATGTCGGTGCAAGAATTTTCCTAAGCTTGGCAGATTTTTCTTCCTTTAATGCTTCTTTTGTTAGCTGCAAATTCTCTGCTCCAGACAAAGTACTTCTCTAAAGTGAAGTATGAATTCTGACAAGTCTATTTCTTTTAGAAAACAGCTCACACTGTGGATCCTCAAGATACAGTTAAAATCTATTTTTCATGAACTATCCCACTCATTTGAATGAAATGGAACATTAAAGAATCTCTAGAGGATCTACACTCACTACCTCAAGCAGTAGCTCTGAAAAAAATGTCTTTTGTTAAGATCATTATTCATGTCAATAAAGAAATGACTGTGAGTGACAATTTGAAAATCTAAACACAGTAGAAAAGACTTGATTTGGTATCTGCAAAGCTAAGAAAGATTGCTGCAGTTTCCAGCTTCATTCCCACATTACAAACGGCTGCTGTTAACACGGGTAGCTTTTAGAATTTTTTTTCACAGTGTAACATACGAATAAACTAGTAAGATTTAAAGCCTGGTTAAATGTCTGTATGTCAGTATCTTTAAAAATTCTTAACCTGATCATTGTTAGCAACCCCATATTATTGCCTAACACAAAAGAAGTATATTCTCGCATAAAATCATTCATTATTAGCTCTCAGGATATAACTTTTTAGGATAAAAGTCTATAAAGTGGAAATGCAAAGGTAGCCCTTGCAATTTTTTAATTTGGGTTAATATTTAGATATGCCTTCTCAAACTTTATAACAATATTACAGTGTGGGAGTGCAGGCGAGCTTAGCATTGTGAGAGAACCCACAGATACCTCAATATTTGCTGTATCATTCTCTTGAATACTACTTTTAAAACAGAAGTGACAGATCAACACAAGTTGACATATTATTCTGTACATTATAGGATGAACCACTGACTTTTTTAATATATAAAATTAACAAATTCCCGATTACCTCAGTTAAAAACCCACATCTCAAACGAGAGAAAACAGAACAATGCCCTCTATTGGTTGAAGGAGAATACTTACGATTAGGAGGGCAAGAGAATATTATAGGTCCATGGTTCTTTAAATGTTTTCCACTTCATAGTTGTTGTTGTTGTTTTCTTTTTTAATATCATGAGCAAATGTTATAATTATTTTCTGTTTACTTGAACTTAATTAACCTACTTAAATTGCCATATAACTATTTAATTATAACATTAATGTGTCTAAAAATGATGCAACCCATCTGTTTTTTTATGAGAGCGGAAAGTTGATTGCTGCAACAAATAGACACAATTGTTTTGGATTTTTTTTTTTGCATAATATTTGAGCAGTTATATTAAAGACTGTTGAATAAATATGTGAAAAAGATAAAGCAGCAAATGGACCATTTTTATACTGAGACAAAGACATCCTGGTGGCGAAAAAAATTGAAAACCCTGAACTTAGGGTACATAGGGTTACAGCTACAGGAATTGTGAGTTTCACTCAACATTTACAGAAAGCCTGGTACAGTAAAAAAAATAAATAAAATTAAATAAAAAAAGGGACATTGTAGTCCAGTGAGGTGTGGATGGAAATCTGGCTCTTCTGTGAGCCAGAGAGAGAAAATCGGAAGCCTGGAGCAAAGTAATATGGCTGACATTTTTATCTCTCTTCTCTAATAAGAGAGCTATTAGACTGGCCCATAGCAGCCTATGGCTGTGGCCTAGTTTACCATTCCCCATGTCATTTCCAAACTCAGAGAGTGTGTCAAGTATTTTTTTCCGTTCTGTGGTTAAACGTGCCAAAGCAAGTTAAACAAGGACACGAAGTGAAGGTCTTGTCATGAACAATTCAATCTTCATATGGGTTAATGTGTTTAAAAAAAGGATTCAAGCCATTCCTACACATGATTGTGTGTGTCATTTCTTACAACATGAGACTAAAACACTAAATAACATCAACAACTCTGTATACTGTACATTCCCACAAACTGGCAATTCGCTTCTATTGCGTTGGTTGATGTCACCCAAAAAAATAGTGATAATTTATGATAAACTGCACAACAGATAATGAGTAATCATGCCAGTTAAGGGATCTGTGACATCAGCTGATGATATTACTAAACCAATAACATGGAGAATATATTTGTCCTACATACAGTTGGTCACAGAGACACTATCCTAGTTCCTAGTTGTGTAAAGACTTAAAACTAGAACTCCTGGATGCTTTGTTTTCATGCCCATACACTAAACAATGTCATTACAATATGAACAAAATACAGCTATAATTATAAAACAGTTAAACACTTCCAGTGGTATCAGAATAGCAAGGTCAATGATTTCATTGTTGCTGTATTATGCTGTATTTGGATTTAAAATTAAAGGATAAATACAAGACAGTAGATCAGAATTTCAGCCATCAGAAATGCATCAGAAAAGAAAAGTGCAACAATTTTTTTTTTGCTTGTTTGGTTTTAAAAAATTTTATTAACTTTAAGTCAATTCCAATGCTTTTGGATGGCTGGTCTGCCACTAAATGGACCATTATTTAAATTGTATAACATACACTATATTGCCAAATGTTTGCGGACAACTGGTCATATGTATGGTGTGTGTTTTTTTTGAGCATCACATTCCACATTTAGTGCCAATTTGCTCTTATAATAACCTCCACTCTTCTGGAAAGATGTTCCACTATATTTTTTTATGTGCTTGTGGACATTTGTGTTCCTCAGCCACAAGGGTGTTATTAAAGTCAGGTACTGGTGTCGGTGAGGTGAGGAGGCCTGGGGTGCAGTCAGCATTTTAATTCATCCCAAAGGTGTTCAGCAGGGTTGAGATCAGAGCTCTATAGCAGGCCACTCAAGATCTTTTTCCCCAAACCATGTAAATCTTCATGTAGCTTACTTTTTGCATAGAGGCATTGCCATGTTGGAACTGATTTGGGTTTCAAGTGAACGCAAAATTGATTATACTACGTCCAAAGACGTCCTATACAATTGTGTGCCTCCAGCTTTGTGGCAACAGTATGAAGACGAACCAAATATAGCGAGAAAGGTCAGGTGCCCCAATACTTTTGTCCATATAGTGTATCTAGACCAGGGGTACACACATTTTTTTCAGCATGCAATCTACCTACTATAAAAATGCATAAATAAATATATTTTTTTTTTATGTCATGCGATCTACCCACAGTACCTTTGCGATTGACTGGTAGATCACGTTCGACGTATTGGGCACCCCTAGATGGAATTCTGAACTTTTCTGTCATCTAAACCATCTTAGTGACCTATCTATCCTTTGAACCTGAACCCTAGTGTATAGTAGAAAAAAGCTATAGAATTGGTTCTGCTGTAGCGTGTATGTATGTATATATATATATATATATATATATATATATATATATATATATATATATATATACAGTGAGGAAAATAAGTATTTGAACACCCTGCTATTTTGCAAGTTCTCCCACTTAGAAATCATGAAGGGGTCTGAAATTGTCATCGTAGGTGCATGTCCACTGTGAGAGACATAATCTAAAAAAAAAAATCCAGAAATGACAATATATGATTTTAAACTATTTATTTGTATAATACAGCTGCAAATAAGTATTTGAACACCTGTCTATCAGCTAGAATTCTGACCCTCAAAGACCTGTTAGTCTGCCTTTAAAATGTCCACCTCCACTACATTTATTATCCTAAATTAGATGCACCTGTTTGAGGTCGTTAGCTGCATAAAGACACCTGTCCACCTCATACAATCAGTAAGAATCCAACTACTAAAATGGCCAAGACCAAAGAGCTGTCCAAAGACACTAGAGACAAAATTGTACACCTCCACAAGGCTGGAAAGGGCTACGGGGAAATTGCCAAGCAGCTTGGTGAAAAAAGGTCCACTGTTGGAGCAATCATTAGAAAATGGAAGAAGCTAAACATGACTGTCAATCTCCCTCGGACTGGGGCTCTATGCAAGATCTCACCTCGTAGGGTCTCAATGATCCTAAGGAAGGTGAGAAATCAGCCCAGAACTACACGGGAGGAGCTGGTCAATGACCTGAAAAGAGCTGGGACCACCGTTTCCAAGGTTACTGTTGGTAATACACTAAGACGTCATGGTTTGAAATCATGCATGGCACGGAAGGTTTCCCTGATTAAACCAGCATATGTCCAGGCACGTCTTCAGTTTGCCAATGACTATTTGGATGATCCAGAGGAATCATGGGAGAAAGTCATGTGGTCAGATGAGACCAAAATAGAACTTTTGGGTCATAATTCCACTAAACGTGTTTGGAGGAAGAAGAATGATGAGTACCATCCCAAGAACACCATCCCTACTGTGAAGCATGGGGGTGGTAGCATCATGCTTTGGGGGTGTTTTTCTGCACATGGGACAGGGCGACTGCACTGTATTAAGGAGAGGATGACCAGGGCCATGTATTGCGAGATTTTGGGGAACAACCTCCTTCCCTCAGTTAGAGCATTGAAGATGGGTCGAGGCTGGGTCTTCCAACATGACAATGACCCGAAGCACACGGCCAGGATAACCAAGGAGTGGTTATGTAAGAAGCATATCAAGGTTCTGGCTTGGCCTAGCCAGTCTCCAGACCTAAACCCAATAGAGAATCTTTGGAGGGAGCTCAAACTCCGTGTTTCTCAGCGACAGGCCAGAAACCTGACTGATCTAGAGAAGATCTGTGTGGAGGAGTGGGCCAAAATCCCTCCCGCAGTGTGTGCAAACCTGGTGAAAAACTACAGAAAATATTTGACCTCTGTAATTGCAAACAAAGGCTACTGTACCAAATATTAACATTGACTTTCTCAGGTGTTCAAATACTTATTTGCAGCTGTATCATACAAATAAATAGTTAAAAAATCATATATTGTGATTTCTGGATTTTTTTTTTAGATTATGTCTCTCACAGTGGACATGCACCTACGATGACAATTTCAGACCCCTCCATGATTTCTAAGTGGGAGAACTTGCAAAATAGCAGGGTGTTCAAATACTTATTTTCCTTACTGTATATACAATACACTTCCATCAGTAATGTAATACAAATAAGAACAAGTGAAACCTGATACATTATGTATTACACCAGGTTTGTCTCTATACTGTATATACCAATAATATGTAAGTTATACATATGTGATACATGCTGCCTGCATTTACACCACTGTGACACTTTAATAGGAGCACCTGCTCGTTCATGCAATTATCCAATCAATGTGGCATGTATGTAATGCATAAAATCATGCAGAAACAAAATAGGTACCTTCAGTTACTGTTCGTGCCAAACATTACAATGAGGGAAAAGAGTGAGCATGGCATGCTGCCAGATGCCAGATGGGCTGGTAAGAGTATTTACAGGGATTTCAAGACACAACAGTTTTTACAGAAAAAAAACCCTCTTCCAGACAGCAACAATTCTACAAGAGCAAAAGCCTTGTTTATGACAGCAGTCACAGGAGAATGACCAGACTGAACTGAGCTGAAAAGGAAGGATATGCTAACTCAAATGTACCAGTCTTTGTAGCCTTATTGAGCAGAAAAGCACAAGACATGTCAATGGCTGGGTGGATGGGTTACAACAAGCTATTTCCACTCACAGAGCTGCCACTCACTTTTTTTTTTTTTGGTTTTCTTTTTTGCATCATTCTAGAAACTGCTGTGCATAAAATCCTGGGAGAGCTGCACGTTCTAAAACCAGCCAGCCTGGCACCAGCAACCATGTCAAGATCGCATTTTTCCACCCATTTTGTGTTTAATATGAACTTTAACTGAAACTTCTGGCCTGTTTTATATACACTTTGCTGTCACATTATTGCCTAATTTCATTAAAGAACAGGTGTATATGCATAAGGCAGCTAAGCAGGAATACACCATGGATGGGATGCAAGCCCATCAGTCAGGCACACACACATTCACATTTACATACACATTCTCATACTCATTCAGGTGCAATTTGATGCATGTGCCTCTAAGTTTTCAGGAACTGTATGGCCCACATAATTACTATTTACAGCATGTAGTGACAGCTTTGATCATTAGGGAGCTTATTCTAAAAGTGTTTGGAAATAAAATGACAAGGTACTGAATACAGTGGTTGGACACTACGTCTGGTTAATCTAGCTAATCACAGGGCCTGGGGAGAGTTGATGCACACGATTGTTCAGCGGAGTACAGGGACGAATAACCATCCCTGGAGGTGTCAATGTTTTGAAGTGAGGTTACTTATAAAGCCAGTTATTAGCCATTGAAACAGAATTACCTGCTCCTTGACGGAGGCCAGGATGGCGGAGGTCGTCTCGGTCTCAGATCCATCTCCATTGGAGGCGTTTAGTACTGGGCTCAGCATGTTGGAGTTCTCACTGTCACAGGACTGGTCTGGAACTGGCATTACTCCTAAAAAAAAGCAACACATTTTTGTAATTGCTGTAAGAGAAATGCATTATATTATTAAAAGTATGCAACAGGGGGCTAATAATTTAAGCAAGTGCCCTATTAAAATTGGATGTAAAATCAAATCCTGGAAAAGCACAGTGTAAAAGAGCATATATGGCCTGGGTTGTTGGTTGGAGAGATGGGATGGGATCCCACTGTTAAATCATGTATACGGAATAGAGCACCCCCCACCTCTTACAAGTTTTGGAAATATTGGACATGTTGCTAGAAGACTAGCTAAAACAGGGTAGAAAAATACAAAAAGATTGTTATGCTGATTCTCCTTTAGCTATTTCATATTCTTTCCTAAACACAATTCTTACTCATTGATATGAGTATTTGATCTGGTGAAATGTGATGAGATTTCATACAGATTTTATATCCAGTGGCCTCCGCATAAGGTATTAAAGCCTTTGAAAACCAGAAGCGCTTCAGTATTTGGAAATGAACACCATCTCTCTCTCTCTCTCTCTCTCTCTCTCTCTCTCTCTCTCTCTCTCTCTCTCTCTCTCTCCTGCATTTCCCCCTTTAATGTCTCTCCCTGTCCTTTCTATGTTCCTCCACCTTCTTCATGTTGCCTCCTCTTTTCTCTAACTGCTCCCTCTTTTTCGCAATTAGCTCACCAAATGTCAGCTCCCCGGAACAAGCATCAGCCCAGAAAATGGCCGCTCATGTGCAGAACGTGTGCACCTGTGAGGGTCGCTAGCGCACGTCAAGCTACCAAAAGAAAACAGCCCGCATTGTACAAGTGTATACCGAGGAAGATTAAGTGAGACGATACAAAGTTAGAAAGCTCTCTTCTCCCTGCCTTGTAGTCCGTAGGGAGGCACAGAGAGACATTTCTAGGTCAAACTGATGCCTTGCCACCAGTTAAATGTGATCATTTTGAATGTGTCCAAGCAAGGCAGCTTTAACTAATAACAGCACCAGCTGTTGCTTTGATGGATTACACGTCTCCGTGCTAATCTTAATCATGCACCTTTGCTTGATTGATAATATCAAAAAAAAATATATAACACAGAGAATATGCGAAAGGAATATTAAGCAGATACCTTTTATATAAAGTAGATTTGGGCCGATGCAATGCAATGCAATGCAAAAAAACCCCAGTTTGCTATGTTAAACATGTAGGATGTTGTACAGGACTGATTAAATTATTTTGCACCTAAGAAGCACAGCAGATCATTTTTCTTCTTTGATAAATAGCTAGACCATGCACATCTCCTCCCCTTCAGATTAATAAACACTCTAAACCAAATCATACAGAAGTATATTGCTTGGTGAACCATTACAGTAAACAATGCTGTTTCTTTATCCTGAATCCACCAGTTCAGATTTGTTAAAAATGTAGCCATTCATTACACATGAATCATTCTTTACACTCACATTTTTATAACAATTAGACTAAGATCTGAAGACCACAGCATTTGATCCACATATTTTTTTTCCACAAACCATGCAGTGACCCCTTGTGATCTTGCCATCCCAAAAGTGACCACTCCCATCCAAATGGAAATGTTTCATTATAGGATAAAGCTGCTCAATCTTAAGTATTGATTTGAATTAGATCCCCTCTGAGCACAAGTTGGCCCAATCCATTGAAGCAATATATCTTGATTCACTCCATTATAGTGCACACTTTCATATACACCCATTCATTTCTACGGGCAATTTAGAACAGGCAGTCCACCTACTGACATGAGAACCCAGTGGAACCTCAGATGGACACAAAAATGACATGCAAAAATGCACACAGGGAGTAACCCGAGCTGAACCTGGGATTCTGAAGCCGAAAACCAGCTTTGCTGTCGGATTGGCCCACCTAACAAGATTATCTAACCTGCAAGAATGTACCAAATGACTGAATCAGGCAACTCACACCGCACACTTCCCGTACATGAACATTAAAAACTAATTTGCCGTCTGAAATTTCACTCCGATGAATTTTCAGTGGCAAATAAATGTGAGGGATTTCGCAATAGTGAGCAGTGAGTAATCAAATAGGAAAAAAGCTGAAAACGACTTGAACTCTCTTCATATTCTACACAGAACCTGCTGTATATCTCTTATAAATGGAGACTCGGGAGCAATCTGCTGTTCTGTGACCAGAAATAAAGCTTCCTGAGTCCCTCAAGCTGCATGATTATAGAAAATAGAAAATATAAGGTATGTCACTCGGTTCAAATCTTTTAGATTGTCTCCTGGTAATTTAATCCTAGCTGTTTTCTGTTTCCTGACCAGTAGCATTAAAATATATTCATTCGAAATCCTTTCATTCCATTCCAAAGGATTATTACAAACCTTATTGTATACAGACACAAGCAAGAAGGAGGACAAAAGCAGAGCATGCTGTTTATGAGGAAGATCCAAAATGGAGAAAGCTGTACCATACAATAGTGCTGTTACACATTACAAACAATGAGGCGTGAGATGACGGGGTTGAAGTAGACGATACATTTCATTTTGGTGGTTGAATATTTATGTCGCAAAAAATGACATTGCAGCACGTAAAGAGATAGTATTTAAGAAGTAATCTTTAATGAAGGAACATTTAGGTTATATATCTCATCATGAGATTATGTAACAAATAAAAATATATATATGTTTCTAGGCATATTTAACCATTTCAAGTTTCGAATTATTTTAGTTTTAAAGGAAGCAGATGTAGAGGACAGTGGGGTATGGAGACGGATCTGCTGTGGCGACCCCTAATGGGAGAAGCCGAAAGAAGAAGAATTTTAGAGCTTCTTTCTGGGAAAAAAATTAATTAATTCATAAATAATAACAATAATAATAATAAAAATAAGAAAGATTATCTGAAAGAAATGTCCAATGATAATGTCCAATGATAAGCTCAAAAACATTTTAACAAGAAAAGGTTGAATTCATTTTAATCTGCTTGTGAATAAGGGATTTTTTTCACCCCATTGATGATGCTGTAAATGTGTTATGTTGACTGACATAACACAGATTTTACATGTGAACGCAGGACAGATGGTGTGAATGCACGCCACTATCACACATCTATAATATTTTGTATAAGTAGCAACATGAGCTTATCTTTTTATCTATTCTTTTTTTGACCAGTTGTTTAATTATCTTGCATTCTGACCATCCATCTATTCCTTTATCTATTTACCCATTCATTCATCCATTCATCCATTTTTGACATATAATTTTTTGTATTTCCTTCCTCCTCTATCCATCTATCCATCCATCTATCTTTTGACCATTTCTTCCATATTCTTGTATTTTGGGAAAGATTTTTAATGGTCCAAGGAGATACCAGTTAAAAACAGCTGATGTTATTTCTACTTAACTAGGGTCTCGTTGATAGACCTTGATAGGATTGTAGTCCTTGATGGGCTTATGGAAATAGCCGAGCTTCACTGGTACACCTCGTTATAAGCACACAGCAATGAAGCAATGCTATGGAAAAAACTGTGACTGGTAAGAGTCTTGATCTTGATTTTGAAAAAATGTCCAATGTGGGAACACCTCATTCCTACCAAAAACCCAGAAAGGTAATAAAATATTTCGAAATGAAATTTTACAAAAGGGCCTACAACACCTCATTCTAGAGCAAATCGGTTGCAAACTTGAGAGATACAGTATTTTTTTTCTTTCCATTTTCTCTTGGCACATTGCTGCTAATGCTGGGTCACCAGGCAGCATAATCCACTCAGACGAAAAGAGCAATAAATGCTTTTCTGTGGGATCGATCGGGAACCAGAGAATGCAATCTTAATAGATAGATAATTCCACCATTTTGTTTTGTTTGTAATAAAAAATTGGTTTAGCATTTTATTTTGAGTATCTTGCTTTGATGAAAGCAGAAAATTGCTTATAGGAGGAATAGCTACCAGGTACACACGATACAGTACCTGGCTCTTGCAGAATCCAGAGATGCACCGTTATTTAGTATTCAGTAACTCATTTATGTCTTTCTACAGTGTGATTTGGTCTTAATATTGTTTCACAAGCAGGGATCGTGTACACTATTATCTATTGTTTATTATGTATGTGGCTATTTTTTCTTCTGAAACGCATATTTTTATATCTTCCTCTCTGGTGGCCACAATGTTTACGTCCTTATTCTCTCCATGGAGATAAAAGAACAGTCACAGATCTGTGCCTTTTAGCAATTGACTGTGTGGTACCGAGTGTAAATCCAGATTAATTTCCTTGTGTTTGCACATAGTCAATCATCCTGCTTCATTTTCAACCCAGATTGACTCATATATGTCAAGAGCCACTTACAAGTGCTTCTAAAAGCACATGAATATCGAGGAAGCAGCACTTTCAGTATCTCAGTGCATAACAGGTTGATCCAGGCAGACTCTTTTCGCATGCTGATGTGCCTCTTCAGATAATCAATGACCAGTGTTGCTTTATACTACATGCATTGTTGTCAATAATCCTTCTTTGTCTTGTAAGATTGTATCATTCCTAGCTTGACTGACTGCACCTGAGTGCTAGTATTTTCTTCTACCTTCAGTGACTGTGCTACTGTACGGTATAAGCACAGCTTCAATTCAAGTCTAGAAGTGGCTCAAATTTGAGTGCTTTGACTAACAGACCACATGGATCTGAATGACCTAAAGGTGTGAATATTAAAAATATGAAATTTGATGTATATATAATCTGGTGGTATAATATATACTGTAAATCATTACAATCTATATATTTCTTCATGAAAATACCATTAATATCTATTAAACAGGTAGCTGCACTGGCTGGTCATTTTTCTTCTCCACCGCTGCTTGACTGGTCCCACCATCTATCAGGGTACAAGGAAGAGATGCTTCAAAATTCTGCTCTGTTCCGACACACGGGAGGTTGCCCTTGATGTCTCAGTCACTAGCAGGATTCAAACTATGTCTAAAGAACTGCCACTTCCAGAACTACTTACATAAAAACTTCCTTTTTCTAACAATATTCTCTCCCAACAGAGTTTATAGATGGAGAGTATTTTTAGGCTGTGGCCTAATGAACCAGTATCAGAGTGTATTTATTGGTATAGACCTCACAGCACTCTTGCAAGTTGCTCTGGATAAGGGTGTCTGCCAAATTTCACACAAAAAACCCCCCCATTATTTTACAACTGACAAGGGCTAAAAACAAATTGTGTTTGAGCCAAAATCCGGTATTGAGCCTTAAGGCCTGTAACATAAACATGTCACACTCTCTAAAAAGGTAACGCTCTCTACAGGTGTATTGTGTCATTTTAACATTAACACAGAATCACAAGACCTGAACTACAGTCCTTGCAGGTGATCTCACTCTCCATCAGCATGCTATCGCCCAAATGATTAACAGATCCTCTAAAAGACATGACGCATGACTTCACAGTCATGCTGCGATTCTTGACAGCTCTGACAGCATTCTAACTGCAGTCTACAAAATTTTTTCTTTTTTTAGAAAAAAAGTCTTTATAAATCAATCCTCTCGCCAAACAGTCAATTGGATTTAGATTTTTTTTTTTTACTGTAGGTGGTAAGGTTAAAGCAGTCCATACAAATGCTTACCCAAATACTTGTTTCAAAGCCCTCTAGGATGGGGTTTGGTCCAATCCTCAAAAAAAAAAGTGCCAAAATCATACCCATTACAAGCTGAAAACAACAAAGACAACAACCGCAATAACAACAGCATCCTGAATCCTAGAGCAACATTCTTACCTCACACTGTGAATAAATTTGACTAATATGTACTATAAGTAGATGCGTTGGGAGTGACGAGGATGGACAGGATTAGAAATGAGTTAATTAGAGGGACAGCGCATGTAGAATGTTTTGAAGACAAGGTGAGGGAGGCGAGATTGAGATGGTTTGGACATGTGTAGAGGAGGGACATGGGGTATATTGGTAGGAGAATGCTGAGGATGGAGCCACCAGGAAGGAGGAAAAGAGGAAGACCAAGGAGGAGGTTTATGGATGTGGTGAAGGAAGACATTCAGGTAGTTGGGTTGAAAGAGGCAGATGTAGAGGACAGGGGGGTGCGGAGACGGATGATCCGCTGTGGCAACCCCTAATGGGAGAAGCCGAAAGAGGAAGAAGAAGAAGAAGGACTATAAGTGGATGGTGAGCAATCATGAATGGATATTCACTGTATGTGGCATTTTCTTCTAGTTCATTGTGCTTTTTGACAACCTGTTATGCTTTATTATTAGTGAAAAAGTTGGTCGCTGGATACAGCTGTCCTGAGCTGGTTTTTATCCCAAGTACCTCCTATTAAGGCCTTAGCCATATGCTTTTGACAACAAATTAGTCTCTGCTGGCAGCGTTTGCTTCGTCTTTTAGCAAGCTGTGAATCCACTTCACCAAATTTTGTCTCGCACTCAGGGCTGCATTGCTCCAATAAAACCAGATGTTCCAGTGTGCTTACAGACCGCAGCACGGTGGAATAAAACTCCACCGGGTGTAGTGCAGTACATTAGATAAAAATCCAGAATCATCAGTGCGAGACCATCACTGGGACTGAGTGAATCTGCCAAGTCGAATCAATGCTACACGTCCGTCAAAGCGAGTGTGACCTTATAACGAAAACTTTCTGCCTTTGTATAGCGATCGCTAACCCTGTTTCCAGAGATATAATGTCCTGGAGAATCCAAACCTAATCCAGTATATCTGAGCTATCTTATCAAGTAGATGGATTATTTAGCACAGGGGAGGATGTTTTAGGGTTGAAATCTTTAAAAGACAGTTACAAGGTTCTACATGCTACGATCAATCAACGCGATCCAGACTGGTGCCGCATTAACAGGTGGATTCTTGAATGAGCTAGAAGTCGAATGTTTTTAATGTTTTTGAATTAGAACTCTATGTACAAGTGGACCATGAGTTCCTATGCCCTTCTCTCATTAAAGGATTTTAGATAATTGTTGTAGATTCTCAGAATTTTTAATTTAAAGATTTCTCACACCGTATTGTCAGGTGTCTTAATAAGGTCCCTGATCTCAAATCACAAATCAAGACTTTAAAGCCTTTTTTTTTTGTGATTTCTCCTCTATATTCAGCTAAGAATGAACACATCCATATAATGCAGAATTTATAGCCTGACCATAGATGTCAGATTAGATATAGTAATACACTAAACTTTAAAAAAGAAATGCTGACTATTATGTAGTTAAAGACTTAAATAACAAAATGGGAGCTAAATGTTACTGTCTCATAGAAGCAGCCCACAAGCATACTGCAAACATACTGTATGCTTAAAATGTTGTATTATCTGGTTTCAATTCAGTAAAATGTTTACTACTAATAATAAAATAACCAAAAGTATTAATATTAATAACCATCATAATCAAAATCATAATTCATAGTGCTTGTAAAATACTACAGTTTATAAATAAACAAGTTAAAATAATACCGAAAAAGGCGTACATTAATAACATATTTAAATACTGTATGTTCAAACTGATTTTCTAACATATTATTACACTTCTGATTCCAACTGATACCAACACACTCAAAGATCTCAGAGTTATTAGAGATAATTGTGGCACTAATGCAAAATATAAAATTAATAGATACATGTATTGGTGATTAACTTTTTACATTTACATTTGCGGCATTTAGCAGACACCCTTGTCCACAGCTTAACTTACTATAAGGTACTGAGGGAAAAAAGAATATTGAGTTCATTTTTGGCAAACTATCCCTTTAATTGTAGTATAATACAGTACCATAGCAGAAACGCAGAAATGGTCACTTTCTGTTCAAAACCTTTGCTTATAACAAATTACAGACTATTAAGCCTTTGGCAGAGCAATGTAAGTTTAAACAAGATATGCCCACCTAGCCAAAATGTCATAGATATGTTGCAAAAAAAAGGATAAAGCCAAGGCAATTAATGTCCTCCTCCAGGAATGTTCTCAAAGGACAGCTGAGCATGACATTGGTGATAAAGACTAATTATGTGGGGTTTGTTGTGATCAAATGAGGCCCAAGGCTTTTTACAGTCTTCTCCTAAATTTTGTTGCACTGTAAATCCTCAGTGGAGTTTTCAATGGAATTTTTGCTAGAATTTATCAACACCCAAACTCATATTTGTGCCTTTTTGCTTCAAGCACTTAGCCATTGTACAGGTTTCCATTGTATTATATTGTAACACTATGCACTGAACTGACATCATTTGAATTAAGGTTTTGGGATAATGATTAAAATGTTGTGACTGCCAAGATACCACCACTGGGCAACTGGGCAAGACATCATATGCTCCTTGGCTGTTCAAGGAGTAGACCTGGCTGTTCCTTGGATGTTTTTTCAAGAAAGAATTTCATCACATTATCCATATGTAGATGTATAACAGATAAGTGTTTTTTTAGCAACATGACTTTTTTTAACATGACTGCCACTTTAGTCAGATATTTCAAACATTTTATAGTAAAAAGTGTATGCATTATTGCCTGTTCAATATAAAATGCTTTTTGCACTTGTATACTTTTTTATTTAATAAAAGCACAGGATCACTGTCAAAATTAATTTCCTCATTGGATCATTCCCACGATATAAATTGTTTTCTATCTGATCTATTTTATTGTATAATTATGAAACTTACCCGGAGATGCCCAACGCACATACCATTGGTACAAGGAATCATTTAAGCCAATCAAATTGAGCCAATCGAATCGAGTTGAAAGAGGACACTCTTTGTCGTTTGGCAGTGATGCAGAAATCCCGGCTCTGTGTCACATACTCGCATAGAAATCGAACGATCAGGTTCCTGTCAGATTTCCACCTACTTTAAGATACTTGCTCTTGCTTTCACAGTCTTAATTGCTGCACTAAGGCTTCCAGGCTTAAACTCCAATTAAAACTGTTACAAGAATCTGATGTGGGATTTTAACTGCAAACCTGTAGGATCTGGATCAAGTTATGATAGCCTAAAACACCTTTGTTATGAGAACATTTGGCATGCATTAGATTAATGACCATATTCTGTTTTTGAGACATGGCTCAAAGCATTGTTCCACTAATCATACTCTATCTATGAACTGGCACAGGCCTCAGATCCCTTGGCCTTTAGTTTTTTCAGGCACCAAGGGCTTCAAATATGAAGAGAGACCTTGTGTTTCATAAAATTATTCCAAGTGATTTGAGGGAAGCTGAGAAATCCAATGGCAATGCAATAACAGTTGGTTATTATTGGTACCTAAATCTTGCTCATATACTTGCACTGAATCTTGAATATTCCCTTCATTTGCTTCGTTAAAGCTCTTTTGGGCTTATGGGAGATAACAAATTAGCTGGCTAGAATAAGATTAGCTTCATGGTAATTGTTCATGGTAAGGAGTTCTGGCACAGACTCCTCCTGTTGGTAAGAGAGTAGCATAGCGACCCCTTTAAATTCAGCCGTAGCACAGCTAGACAAACAATGCATAAGCCTCATGTTAATATAGGTTTATAGGATTATAAGCGAAACAACAGTTGAGCTGATAAAATAGCAGTTAAGCTGATAAAATGTGTTCTGATGGGGTGGGTAAGAAATGTCTCTGAGTGTCTAATATGGCTTAGGAATCTTCTCTACACCTACATATCAATTATTCTGCCGGATTGGAGAGACCCAAGTGAGTTAGAGAGCTGGAAGACTGGTGCTTAGATTCTACACGACAAGTAATTACTTTGCCTGGTGTAATTCGTTATCCTCCCGAAGAGTAGCAATATATTACATGTGACAACGTTAGCCGTGATGTCATACTGTGGTAATGGGTCTAAGCTCCCAACAAGGAGGGTGTGGGTTCAGTTCTCCCACTGTTGGACACTTAAACATGGCCTTTAGCCCATTGCTGATCGATGGATAGGAGTGGTATAATGGCTGAGAAATAAAAATGAAACGCTCTAAATGTTCACTTAAAAGGTGGATTAACAATGGTATTAACAAGGTGCCCAGTTATTACGAAGTAAGAGGTGCTTTATGAACAACAACTATAGTGAAAGGAAATAAATCCGCATTGATACCACAGCCACGGAAATCAATGTCACAAAGCAGGAACTCTAACATGACGGTTGAACCGAATGCAAAAAAAAGGGTCATATAGAAAACAAAAGAAGAACTCAAGATCTCAGGTGTGCCATTTTTATTGTGGTACTTTATATAAACTACAAGCAAACCATGCTCAGTAAAATGTACCAGTTAATTTCTTCTTAAAACTAATTGCACCTGACATAAATACCTGTATATATAAAAAAAATGCATGTAAAGCCTTTTAATCTTATTATATTTGAAAGCATCTTTTCCTTTTCTTATATATCAAGTCGTACTCACTGTTAGACCCGACATCAAAGCCTAGTCTCAATTTCATTCCTCACTCATCTTTCCACATCCTTTAGAACGACCTATATATTATACATTTAATGTGACTTTTTCCGAAACAACAAAGAACAAACCAGCCTGTAGAGGTCAACCGAGCTATAAATACACCCGCAATCTCCCTGCTGTTTCTCATAATTCACATTTCATGTGTCAGTGGGTTTCTGTGCAAGTACAAAAGCTCGCTAAGCACAAAATTTGCTGTCCCTATTTCTAGGTAGCCAAGTGCGCGTTGCCTCTGATCTCTCGTTCGGCACTATCTTAAGCACTGGCAGTTTGCGTAAAACAAAATTAGCTCTGA
The DNA here is from genome assembly GCA_039877035.1 of Silurus lanzhouensis. Taxonomy (NCBI): domain Eukaryota; kingdom Metazoa; phylum Chordata; class Actinopteri; order Siluriformes; family Siluridae; genus Silurus; species Silurus lanzhouensis. The sequence continues at coordinate 1,772,094 of JBCEWE010000220.1, forward strand.
GTCTGCAGAGCATAAGTAGGTATAGGTATAATTGCATGTTTCCAAGGTACACTGATCAAATGAAAGCAGGTAAGAAGATCTTCTACAGGCACCCGATCTGGGCATTAAACAGTGCGGGGAAATGACTCTTCCCCAAAAGAGGGAAGACATCGAAGAGCACTCTCCTGGCATTTCAACAAAACAGGAGGATGGTGGATAAAATACATTTGCAAGCATTAAACATACGTTAAACTCCCTTTGCCTCAAGACTGTCCAAATTCCATATTATTAGATATCACATTTTACAAAAAGAAATTCGTTTTTTTTATCTATATGAAGAATTGCTCTGGTTTCAAACAGCCCTTTGTCTTGTGAAGGCTTTGACAAAAAATAACTAGCAAGCTCTGAAATTAATCAACACATTTCAAGGCCCAGTTGGCATCACATATTGGGAACAGTTTCACAAATGTCAAAAAAAAGAAAGTGCCGTGTCATTCCATGCATGCGAGCCACAGACAATCTGCTGCTTAGAGAATCAGCTGTGTTGACAATGAAAGCCATCATGGTCATTGCTGAATTTTAATAGGACCATAATAAGGAGAAGAACCATAATGTGACCAACTGACTGGACTGGACTGATCAAATGGATGATTTCTTTGGGGATTCGGTCCCATATCAGAAAATCTATGCACGGATTATATAGAGTTTAGTCCTTTTTTTTTAAGCTCGACTTGCTCCAAATTTAGTAGCAGTCATTTCCATCGTCTGCCCAGTGGCAAGTGGAATTAGGTCTGTCCTTGTTTAAGAGGATTTGGACTCCAATATAGTGTATTTTCTCCCTTTACCTCAGGTCAAAGCTATCACACAAGACTGCCAAGTACTCTCAAAAGAAAACAACATATTCACAGGTACACTACAGAAAAATGGAGACAAGAAAGCACCTGTAAAGTCTAGCTCTATTATTGGAAACTGCCAAACAATTCCTTTAATCAGAAAACAAAGCATAATACATTTGGATTATGGTAAAAGACATTTAAAGAAACTAAACCAATGCCTTGACTGCAACAAGGATCCAAAGTAATTCATTTGATATACACTATATAATGAACTGACTGACGAAATCTTCACACATTCATCCAAGCATATCCACCCAAAACAACAACTAGTAGTGCTGAGAAACTAATAGCGATGGGGAATAAATCCAGGTTATTAGTGAAAAAATGCCTATTTTCAACCCTAATGTGTTTTCGATCTGGTGCGAATGCATTATTTAAATAATTAATGATCATAACAGCCCTGTGTATTAAAATATTCGCATTTGTATTGTTGGTCGAAGCCTCCGTCTGTTATCCTTCATCTCTTAAGGTGCATCTGGTCAAGCAGTGACATCAGTCTCCCAACAGAGGCTGCTGCCCCAGTCTCCAGCAACAGCTTTTTATCCACTCTATACATCCAATATGGTAAAGAAAAAATTCTAATAATTATGTTATTTTTTTAGGATGCATGAAACAACCCGGCACAATTGGTATATCTTCAGAATATCTTCAAAATATATATTTTAGGGTATGTCTTAGACCTGCCAAACACAAAGCAGACTGCTGTGAATTCCATACACATACATCAGTAATCTTACAAATTCATGACTTAAGCTTGCCTCATTAATTTCACGCGATCCACTATTAAAGAGGTTAATGCTGTTCGGTGTCCTCATCAGTCCCAACCTGCAAATTGCTACAATTGTAGTAATGAATATGCACAGGAAGACATTAACACCGAGAAAAATGCAAATGCTGCTGTTTCAAATAAAATGTGTCTGGTTTTTTTTTTTTTTTTTTACATTGCTCATAGTATGTTAGATGGGGTGTAAATATAGGTGCCATTCAGCTATCTATTACATAGTATGATATATAGCAACACAACACTTATATGGTGTGATTTCATGACCCTTATATCTATTGCAGCCCAATTACATGATATGGCCTGGTTTGTGAGAAACCCAGGCTGCTGTGTGAATTTGATGCTACACTTTTTATGTATATGTACCTATGTGTGTGTGTGTGTGCGTGTGTGTGTGTGTGTGTGTGTGTGTGTGTGTGTGTGTGTGTGTGTGTGTGTAATTAATGTGTGTGCAAATAAATACCGCTTGGTGTTTTTATAAGGCTTTTTGCTTTCATTGTAGTCTAAACCAATGCCCTATCCCTTACTATCAGATTATTTTCCTAGCTATATGTAAGGCCACAACATGCTCGGACCCTGTGTATAATTATGTGCACCGTCTGTCCCTCTGAATAAATACAGCATTGCAATCGAGGTCAATAGGGAAGTAATTCCCATTTTCATGTCTCTCACCAACACCCCCACCCCCACCTCCATTTCCATCTTCATCTCCATCTCCTCGGATGGAGAACCAGCCCTCTAATGGAGTCCGTTATCAGTCTGCACTATCAGTCGAGAAACCATGAGGAATGCCATTAGGAAGAAGGACAGAAGGAAGAAAAAATGCCATTAGGGAAATAAAAGGACAGAACCCATGCATCCTTTTTTTAAGAGGCATTTAAAAACGAAATGCAAGTCTAATGATCACAGCCGACAATGCAGTGTAGTTAGGGTGAGCGTGTACGCGCGTGCGGGCGCGCGTGCGCGTGCGTGTGTGTGTGTGTGTGTGTGTGTGTCAGCTGGAATGACATTGCGCTTACCGACTGCTATCCAGAGTGGAGAAAACAACGCGCCTCCGCTTTTTCTGATTAAAGCCCGTTTTTCATCCAGGGGCCGAATCCGTTAAGCATCCCTACACTGATCTTCACCTAAAACCCGAAGAACACCGGGGAACCGAGGCGTATAAAGCATCCGATACACATCCGCCGGGAGAGGAAACAAGCTGGGGGAAGAAAAACTGCGGAGAGAGAGAGAGAGAGAGAGAGAGAGAGAGAGAGAGAGAGAGAGAGAGAGAGAGAGAGAGAGTAAGAGAGAGAGAGAGAGAGAGAGATGGGATGAGAAACGGAGACAGCTCTCTCCTCCTCCTCCAGTGATGCTGTAGCATCCCTCTCCTCTCCTCCTCCTCACTGCAGCAAAGCACGCCGAGGTACCACATCGACATCTTCTGGCCACATTTAACACCTTCTCCTCTTGGTTGCCAGATTCTAATCCAAATATTATCAAATGGCGCTTGTGATTCGGAATAAAACGTTTGTTTTGTTTCGCATTATTTTATCACATAGCATCTTTAAGGGCTTTAAAACGTTTTATTTGTATTTTTTTTATTATTATTATTATTATTTTATATAGCGTACAAAAGGGATATTTCGATACAACCTGGCAACCCTGGACCATCCTTTTCCCCCCCACCCTGGTCTCATCCAGTATATCTAGGCGTGCGATGCGGGTCTCCATGGCAACGACCAAACCCGCATACTACTTTACTTGGGTAGTATGTAAGATCGAAGGCTGCTCGCTGGTTGCCATGGACACGACAAGCACGCATGCTACTATACTCTCTAGATCAAAAATAGTATGAAAGCATGGATGGCTATACCTGACATGAGCACGCAGTTCTGATATAATAATTATGATGATTAGTGTGCTGGTTTGCATGTTATGACTGGTTTTCATCTTTTCGACTTTGGTATTTTTTATTATTTTGAAAGGGGGAAAAAAAACATTTTTAATGGAGCACAAAGCATGTTTTGGTTTACGGCACAGCAAAATTTCAAGCATAGAGATTACAATATTAATGTCATGAAAATATCCATGTTGTGAACATTACTTCAGTGATCTAAAATTTGCTCATTTATTCAGTTTTCTTTATCCTTTTTATTTCCAAATATGTCAGTAGTTACATCAGCGATCACAGACAGAAAGTGGAGAAGCCCATTTGTTAATCCCATTTGTTCCAATGCAAAATGAATGATGTCATGTGCGACAGGCAGTGTCCTATCAAAACAGCTTTAATGCCCAGCCGAGCCTGATCTTGCCCATGGAGAGACAAAAAGCCATGACCGCACTTCAGCTGAAGATCAATGCTCGCTCTCTGTGGACCGGATACACAAAACCCTATTCACTCAGTGACCTTGAGCAGAAGATTAGAAGATAAAAAAGAATGGATTTAGGCCACAGTCCCAAGCCCCCTAAAGCTATTCGAACTTCATTAAATGCTGTGGAATTAAATGTAGTGTTGTCGAAAGAGTGGCCAGAGCAAACATGTGGAGAAATGTCAGCTCGGAGCAAATATGTTTTAAGTTAGTTTGTGTGTGTGTGGAATAAACTGGCTCTTAAACTGGCATGAAGTTACAGCACATATATATGGCGAAAGATTGACATTACAATGACACTTCCTGTCGACATCCTCTTTGGGTACTTTCTACCTTGTTGATTACACTGACATTGGCCACCACAAACAGCTCGTACATTGGGTATGCATTTAAAGAGTTTTTCTGTGCTGTCTAGCACTTTAAATCGATGATAAGGTTCATGTTTTATAAGATGCATGCTTTTGCATACGCCATGCTGGTTACTAGCTAAATTTGAAGACAAATAAGAAAAGAAAAAACGCTCACACCACATATTTACTCAATATATTTTGGGCTACAAATTAGGTCTATTATACAATTCGTACGACATATAACCTGTCAAAGAATTCATTCGCACTATAACCAGAGCTTTAATATGAGAGTAATGAAAAAAATGTCGACTCTTTGAAATGGTGCTTTATACTTCACAAAGGAGCAAATGCCAAAGGTTGAACCTTTATAATGAATTAACACCAATGTAGTCAGCAGCAACTAAAGTAGTATTAGACAGCCTTTATTATCCACAGTGGTCGAAAAGCAATAATGATGAAATGAGCCTCGAAGGACAAGTGCTATTTTTTTTTTTTTTTACATTCACAGCATGCAGCCAAGATAGGAATGTTTACAAGCTGCTTGGTTATACAGCCACACAGCTCATATTCGAAGCTTTCTCATATAATCCATCCAGTGTAATTAGCAAACAACATTTTTTTTTAATTATTATTATATCTGTGAAAATTATTTTATATCTTGAAGTATTAGTCAGACATTAATCACGAGAATAATACTTGTGACCTCGAACATTCAGTTCTTGTGTTTATTTTCTTTTTTTGCACACCTAGACTGTTGCCTTTTGGTATGTGCTGATCTGCACATACATCCTAGACAGTTCCTCTTTCTGTTTTCTTCTTTTGCGCCGTTCCTCTATTCGCACCCACACTGACCTCTCTGTCACCTTTTATCTGTGATATATATTCATGTGTGACACAAAAAAGCATTGGAACTTCTCTCTGAAAGCTGCCTCGTATGTTTTCATTCCCCAAGCGCTTGTAGGAGAGCAGAGATAGAGAGGAAAGGCTGAATTCGGGGGTATCCTGTCTATTAGACAGAAGGTGATCCTGTCCAGGGGGCAGATGAGGAGATAATTTCTTACAGTTTTTGGGGTCTCATCCGGGATATAAGTATTCGGGTAAGTGCTGATTTGGTATCTTGTCATACCGTTCAAAGTGTAGGCACTTGCTTCGTGTGCTGATATCCGTATTTATGTCGTGCTGATTTGGTATCTTGTCATACTGTTCAAAGTGTAGCCACTGTTGTAAGATAATTCCAACCGTTGTATTTAACCTTGTCAGACAGTTGTACTTAGGTTGGATCATGGGTAATTCTGGAACAAAATATCCTAAACCAGATCCTGAGGAAGCCCCTCGGGACTGGATGAATCGTTGTGGTCTCACCTTTTTTACTACCCCTGGCTAGACAATTTAGCAGGGTGGACTGAACCACAACCTCAATTTTTGACTTATCCTCGTGGTGGTACCTGAATATTTGACGTCTGCTCATTCCCAAATTTATGAACGTTTGGGTGATCCCAACTGGGATTATTCTTATATGGGTGATAGTTATCAAAAAATGGGTTGAATATGAAACCGATATGGGATAAATATAATTCGATATCAAACTCCAAAAGAGAACTTAAGTCGCTACCCCGAACCGAAGCCAACACCAAACCAAAGCGATCCCTATTGCTAAATGCCATTTCTTAAACTCTGCATCAATGGCATGGTGTACCCCTTTCTTTTCAATACAGGGGCTACAATGTCAGTAGTAGGGAAAAAATATGAGGGACCCATTTCAGGTAATTCCATTAGCACTGTGGGTATTAAAGGTGTTGAAAGGGAGACACCATTTACTCCATCTGTGCTTGTGACATGTCCCTCAGACACAAACATTTTCCTGCAACATCAGTTTTTTTATGTTTGATTGTCCGTTTAATCTCTTGAGCTGAGATCTCATGAATAAGCTACACGTCTCTTTAAACTTTTCTGGCTCTAAACTCACGGTTTCAGTTCCTGAATCTGCTCCACTGTCATATCTACCTGATATGAAAATTAATGACTGTTTTCTCTCTGCCACACAGAGATTTCCACTTCCTTCTGCACTGAAAGAGTTGCCATCTCTTCTATGGGTGGATCATAAGGATGATGTGGGCTTGGTACATTGTCTTCCTTATGAAGCGAAACTAAAACATTTGCACCCTGTGTTTGTCAAACAATATCCTCTCTCTGAATCAAAGTTACAGGGAATAGACAAAATCTTGACCTCCCTGTTACAACAGGGAGTGGTCAAGCCGTGTGTAAGTTCATATAACACACTTGTTAATCCGGTCCCCAAACCGGATGGCACTTGGCGCTTTACTCAACACTTAAGAAAAATAAATGATGTTGTGGTTCCTGTCGCACCTGTTGTAACCGATGTGGCATCTATTATCACTTCCATTCCGTGCAATCATACGCACTTCTCGGTGATTGACTTGTGTTCTGCCTTTTTCAGTGTTCCTGCAGAAGAGCAGACGCAGCCTCTTTTTGCCTCCACGCACAGGGGACGTCAGTACATGTAGACACGTCTGCCACAAGGATTCATTGACTCCCCTGCGGTCTTTTCCGCTGTGGTAAAGAATGCACTTTGTGATCTTGCTCTCCCCTCTGACTCTGTTGTCGTGCAGTATGCAGATGATCTCCTGGTCTCCGCGGCCTCTGAGGACCTCTGTGATCAGGCCTCCCTCTGCCTTCTTTGTCATCTGGCTGAAAAGGGATTCGATGTATCCAAAACCAAACTCCGGTTTTGCAGAACCACTGTGAAATATCTAGGGTTCGAACTTTCTCAAGGCAGCAAAAGGCTCTCTAAAGATCGTGTACAGGTCGTTCTCAACACACGGCGTCCCCCCACAAAGCATGCTCTCATGGCTTTTCTAGGACTGATCAACTACCGCCGACAATGGATACCTGACTGCTCTTTCCACGACAAGCGTCTCCGCTCTGCGATCTCACACAGCGATCCAATGCAGACACCTGAGATGAATAAGGCTTTGCGGGCAGCTCTGTGTTCCGCTCCCGTTCTCGGACTTCCGAACTATTACAAAGTCTTTCACCTTTATACGTGTGAACAGGACGGAACTGCCTCTGCTTTGTTGGCACAGGAGCATTGGGGGGGGCATGAGATGTGCGTTCCTGTCCAAAACACTTGACACCGTGGCTCAGGGTTAACCTGCGTGTGTTCGTGCGGTGGCTGCTTGTGCTGTGATGGTACAAGAAGCCGAAAAATTTGTGTTGTCTCATCCTATGATCTTGCACTCTCCACATCAGGTGAAACAGGTTCTTCAGAATTTGCAAACAAAACACATGACTGCTCAGAGAAAATCAGGATATAACACTATCCTATGTTCTACTAGTAACTTAGACATAAAGCCACTTCCTCTTTCGACACTTTAGGTCATGCCCTTGCTCGCTTGATTAAAGCACAAGACGACACACTGCACGACACCACACATGATCGCTGCTCCGAGATCATTCACTCGACTAGTATATGCCCAGATTTGTCTTTCACTCCTTTAGATAGGGGTGAGTCACTTTTTGTGGACGGCTCATGTTCAAAACCGTATGATGGTAAATTTCTGTGTGGTTACTCTGTCTGTTCTTTACCTGTCTCTGTTAAAGCATATTCTTTGCCTTTTTGTTCTGCGCAGACCGTTGAACTCTTCGCCCTGACTCGCGCAAGTGTCCTTTCTGAAGGCAAAGATGTCACGATTTATACCGACTCCCGATACGCTTTTGGTATTGCGCATGATTTTGGCCGCATCTGGCAATCTCGTGGTTTCCGTTCGGCTGAAGGGAAACCCATCTCTCAGTTGTCATTAGTTTAGGACCTTATCACTGCCTGTTATTTTCCTCGCTCTCTGGCTATCGTCAAAACAAAAGCCTATTCCCATTACAATACCACAGAGGCTAAGGGCAATTCCTTGGCTGACCGAGTAGCTAAAAGTGCTTTAGGTGTTTTTCCCATCACTCAACGCTCCTATTAACACCTGTCTCCTTTCCTCCGCTCTCATTCCAGATTTGCACTTACCGTCCGTCCAATCCTCAGCCACTCCGAATGAGTCTGCCTTTTAGCAATTACACAATGCCAATGTGGCCTCTGATGGCCTTTGGTACAGTGCGAATGGTCGCTTATGCCTTCCTTCTCACTGCGTCCCTTTTCTCGTGCCCGAGTTCCACGGTGTTACACATCGCACTCGAAGAGGGGTAAAGGAGGATATGAACAGATTTTTTATATAGCTAATTTAAACGGCATAATAGACTCAATTTTGTCCAGGTGTCTGATCTATGCCCAGAACAACGTCACTAGAAGCGCAGCGAAACATGAAAGTCTCCCACTGCCTTCTGCTCTATTCTCTAAATCAGGGGTTTTCAACTGGTTCTGTGCCAGGGACCACCATTCTGACTAACAAGTAATCCACAGCCCACTATTGTAAAAAGCGATCCATGCTGGTGCTGACTAGCAAACTTCACCTTAGTTAGAAACGTTAGCTAACAGCTCCACTCCAAATTTTAATTCACCAAAATTATTAAGCGTCTATTCAATAAAACCTGAATAATGTGTTTTCTTAACTCTGAGATGCTGGTCTATTTCGCGCGCAAGATGAATGTGTACGTATATGACGCAAAACACAACGTTAGCAAAGCATAGGCCTGATAGGTGCAAAGCTAGCCTATCCTGTGTCAGTTTGAATATTTTAGATATTTTCATTAAATTCAGTTTTCCCACTAATGTACAAGTATTCTGGAAATGTTTGGAAAAAATAAATTATGGAAAAAAAGTGATTTTAATAGTGAAATTATGTAGGCTGTCACGGACCACGTGCAATGCCGCCGCGGACCACCAGGGGGCCGCGGGCCACCGGTTGAAAACCCCTGCTTTAAATGCCCCCCCCCCCCCCCCCCCTCCTCGTCACACGTATCTTGGCAAAATAAATCATACCGCGATACGGTGTTCCTCACGTTGTTGATTCAGACAAAAGCGTTTTCACATTCCCTATCACCCTCAATCCTTCGGCATTGTAGAAAGAACCAACCAGACAATCAAGGACAAATTTACTAAAGCCATACAGGCTACAGGTAACAAAAATTGGGTAGACTTGCTACCCGCAGTCCTTGCTGAAATGAGAAAGACGTCCATTTATCACCACAAGAAATTATTTTTGGGCGTCCATTTCCAACGCCTTGGAGAAAAGGTAAACCAGCAATAGGTACAACTGATCTGGATGTGCACATCGCTGAGTATTCTGCTGCCCTGATCGATATGTTGTCAAAACATTACGAATTAATTTCTGAATCTGCACCTGTCATTTCTCTAGCACCAACCCATCCCTTTCGTGTGGGGGACATGGTTTTGATTAAATCTCTAAAACCTAAGCCATTGGGTGAATGTAAGTACAATGGGCCAGCAGAAATAGTCGCGATCACACGCACAGGTGATATTAACTAATATTTTTCGTCAGTGGATCCATGCTACTAGAGTCAAGAAATGTCCCAATTTTTTAGGAGACATCTATCGGTTCCTGTTTCCCTCTATCACCGTGCACCGTGACCCAGGAACGACTCCTCAGACCTTCTGGTGCTGACTCTTTGGCTATACTCAACACTGGACGGCGTGAAACTGCAGTGAACGGAGAAACAGCCTCTTACCATGCAAAAAGGAGCACAGCCAGTGACCAGTATTTCTGTCCATCTCTCCCTCATCCTGGTGATTGACAGCCTTGGGGCAGGGGTTCCCGCCCAGGCTCATCCACACAACACTTTCTGGCAATACGCCAACTGGACGGCCCGGCAGTACAAGCAATCATTTACCCGTCTGCTTTCCGGTTATCAACCTGTCCCTCGTGTTTCTGAATATTATTCGATTCCTATGCGACATGTTTGATTGTTTTATATTATGTTTATCCATTCTTGTTTATCATGGATAAAAGAGGGGAATTGTGAGAATTATTTTATATCTTTAAGTATTAGTCAGACATTAATCACGAGAATAATACTTGTGACCTCGAACATTCAGTTCTTGTCTTTATTTTCTATTTTTGCATTCCTAGACTGTTGCCTTTTGGTATGTGCTGATCTGCACATACATCCTAGACAGTTCCTCTTTCTGTTTTCTTCTTTTGCGCCGTTCCTCTATTCGCACCCACACTGACCTCTCTGAAAGCTGCCTTGTGTGTTTTCATTCTCCAAGCGCTAGGAGAGCAGAGTTCGAGAGGAAAGTCTGAATTTGGGGGTATCCTGTCTATACGACAGAAGGTGGCAGATGATGAGATAATGCCTTACAATATCTTATACTTATTTAATTACGATACAGTGCAAAACCTCGATACTCGCAGGGGTTTTGAGGTTTTACCCCTTAACTTTGATGGTTACTTTTTCAAGGGGAATTGTACATGTACTGTACTGTTTTGTGAATTATTTGTCATAAATGTGTTTTTTTTTTAACTACTTTAAATAAATAATACAATAATAAAATAGTTTTTCAAACATTTTTATGTAACTCTGTTTTGAAATGTTACTCCGAACTTTCGGATTTTTCACGAGTTACTTTTAGTCCGGTTCCAAATGAAAAGTCAGCAACTATCGAGGTCGCGAATATCAAGGCTCCTCTGTATATTTTTGCAATAATGTGGATTTGTAGTTCTAGTACAAATCCAATTTACTAGTACTCTCATACTGTTGCTTCTGATAAAAAACCTGACACATGAGTATTAGCAAAGAACACTGTACATGCTATACGGAGGATGACACTTTACACAATACTATAGTTGGTGTATTCCACCAAAAATTCACAGTAAAAAAAAAAGATTTGATCTTGATTTCCACTGTTCAGTACAGCTTTAATCCCCAGTGGAGCCTCAGTGCATGCACCAGTTAGCTGTACAATTAATTAGTAATCAACTGTTTTTTGAGTGACATCAGTATAGTTCAGAGGTAATGAAGGATCAAGCACAAGGGTTGAAAGATGTGGAAATCAGGATGATTACAACAAAATCAATGCAGCTGCCATCTCATCTATGAGGTTAGTTGCATTTCCTGGAGAGTGAAACCTCATATTATTCTAATAATGGCATAACAGGAAATGTGCATTGAAATAAACAGCAGACAGAGTGAGAAAGGAAGCAAGGTAAAATGAGCATTAAACAGTTTTAACAGGTTTGTTCCTCAATAGTCAAATCCTTATTATTTTTATAATAACTGCAGGAGCTTGACTTTATTACTTGACTCATTATAACAATGGCATATACTGTATGTTTCAGCTTTCTTCACATCATATACAGGCTGTAATATAAGTAAATAACATAAACACTAATAGGATGTCCTACAGATCACAGTAAGTTATTACTTATATATTACTTGGTGTCAGGGAATGGATAGCATCAGTATAGGGAATGAAACTCATGCTTTGATGCAGCCTGAACTCTCTGTTAAATATTTGTTTTCTGTCTAAGCAGGAGACTACTGTAAAAGCTCAACTGTATGTAAATGAAATCACATTACTAGATGATTAGTTTAAAGGCCCAGTGCCAGTGGTGGACAGTATCGAAATAAATGTCATTTGTTACTGTACTTACAGTGAGTAGTTTTTTTTTTCACATATCTGTACTTTATATCTGTTTCCATGTTGGGAGATTTTACCTTTACTTTGCTATATTTCAGTCAAATATCGTACTTTTTACTTAACTACATTTTGCAAAATCAGTCGTTCTTATTTATTAATGAGTGCATAAAAACTGGTTAAGCACGCAGCAAGCCACCAATCAGAGTAGAGTGTGGGCTCTGTTTTGAACTTGCTTTGATTGCTGGTTTGTGGTTTCTACTTAACACAAACATACAGTTCAGCATCAGTTCAACAGCAAGCAGAACATTTATGGAATAAATTATGGAAATAACTCCTGACTCGAACTTGCCACAACACCTATGGCCTTATTTGCAAAATATATTGGAAGTATTGGAAGGTTTTCAGCTAATGATAATATTAATAAATATGAAACAGTGTTTGACTCATTAATATTATTCTATTAATGTGTGCTTGGAATAACATGAGAGTCTTTTCACATAAACTGAGTTGATTAAGCAAAGAGTTTTTTGAGAAAAATAATGATAGAAACATTATAGCCATAATAAATCATAGTACTTTGGATACTTTACATTTAAAGCAAATACTTCTGTACTTTTACTCAAGTGAAAGTTTAAGTTAAAGCACGATTATTATTACTGGAGTAAGAATTTACAGAGTGTATCTCTACTTTAACTCAAGCACATGATTTGTGTACTTTGCCCACCACTGCCCAGTACTAGATGATTAAAGGGCTGATACTTAATGATTAACAACAGATGATTAATGTTTTTTTTACCCAACAATAAGTTTTAGAAGGCCAACCACAAGATGATTAAAAGGGCCCACTCTCATTCTCAGTGCTAATCATTTTTAGTCCAACAGTAAAAGCCCAACTTTAATCACATTAAAAGCACAACACTAGATGATTAAAGACCCAAGGCTGTAGTATTACTTGTAAAGCTCAACACTAGAGAATAACTTTACCTACTCTACTATATAGTGTGGACACCTCACCTCACAACCATATGCTGCTATGAAGGTTGAAAAGCACAGTTGTACAGATTGTGAGTATACTATAATATTATAATTTTTCTCCCCTGGAACTAAGGGGCCCAAACCTATTAGAGGAATAAAAATGTCCCTGTTTGCAAACTAAGCTCCATGCAATCCATGAAAAGTCTTTATCAATAAATTAATCAACACTGTCTCACCAGGTTGCAACTTCGGATACAATCAGCCTTGTTGTGGAGAATTGCACGTAAAGAATAAAAAAGGGAAAAACGTGCCTGATAAGTGTTTCAGGAACAGGTAGATTTTCCTCTGTCATTTGAAGATTAAGAGATGTACACCAAGGCAGGAGTGAAAGAATTTGAGTCACCTCAACCTAATCGAACACCTTAGGGATGAACTGGAACAGTGAGTGCACCCCAGATCTCCTCACACAACATCAGTGTCAGACCTCAGTAATGCTCTTACATATCCTAATGAGAAACCTGGAAGGCTGGAGGAACACCAAATGGGACTAAATCTGGAGTTGGATGTTCGAAAAGCACAAAAATTGGTGTCATTTTTTGGGTGTCCACATCATTTTACCCATAGAGTATACAGGATATTTGTACAAAACACACTTAATGTACCTGGATAGTAACTCCAGACCAGCAAGAGAGCAGATAATAATTAAAAAAAAACAAAAACAAAGGAAATTACCGTTTGCAAACTAAACATGTGCAACTAATAATGCAAATATTTCACAGTTGAAGGGAGGAAAAGCACACACACACACACACACACACACACACACACACACACACACACACACACACACACACACACACATTCATACATATACATATTAAATATAATACAATACATATGTATATATAAAGGTATGTGTGTGTAAGAGTATAGAGTATGTCAGTCAGGGGGTTTAACACATCATGAAACACAACATATTTTGTAAACGGGTCGCCACAGACCCCTCCCAGCAAACATAAGCATGTCAAAGCAGCTGAAAGCTGTGATGGCCAGAAAAACCTCATTGACCTTTTCGAGTCCTGGCCAAAATGTGCATGCATAGTAGATCCTGAAGGCCTGGTAAGGCACGAAGCACAAGAGCATAATCAACACAAAGCACAGACTCTTGATCTGAGCCCAGAACTCTTGATGAACCCATGAGAGATTCCCGTGCTTTCGGCACACGCGCCACAGGATGTAGCACTGACACAAGGCCAACGCCGCCCAGATCAACAGCACCACAGCGCAAATGATGTAGTTTAGCACTTTCACATTTGTATCATAAAGAGCAATTCCAAAGGCAAAACACTGGCTATTATTTGTAGCCATTCCAAATCCATATGTGATGGTAGAAGGAATCACTGTAGCCAAAATGATGGCCCAGATGGCCACACTGGCTATTACGGCATGCAGATCCCGGTAAAATTCCAATCTGAGTCTCCATTCGAAGTAGGCTAGGTATCGTGTGCACAGGATAATAGCGTAGAAGATGAAGCTGAGGTACATGTGCACGTGAAGCATGCTGCTGATCACTTTGCAAAAGCTGAAGCCTAGTTCCCAGTTATTGACGGAATAGTAGTAAACACGAAAGGGCACCGTGAGAAGGAAGATCACGTGTACCACAAGCAGGTTGATTATTGACACCCTGGTGACAGACAGCATAAGGGTGGACATAAGGGTAGTGCTCATCATTATCACCCCAATGATCCCACCAATAAACACAAGCAGGTAGAGCACCACCAGCGTGATCCTGTATTCGATGGGTAAGGTGGGGTCAATCGGTGGGGAATCTGTGCCGTTGCTGATTATTTCGCTCCTAAAAAAAAGACAGGAAGTGTTTGTCATTTTTAGTAGGTTCATATTGAGTATAATTCCAACTGAAGAGATTTGATTTGTAAATAGCATATTACAATACCGTATAAGCTGACAGAAAATAATACACTTGCGAACAGATTCTTATGTAACGCATGTCCAAGAACGCTCAATTGCAAATCCAATTCCATGTACTGTAAATAATAAATACTGTAAAGATGTCATATTTATAACTTATACCTTTATAACTATTTTATGTTATAGAACAGTCAATATAATGTAATGTGAAGCACAGAGCTTATTGTGTATTCAGAGTAAAGACTTTAAGCATTCACATTCTTGCTATTAATTCAGCAGAAATGTGGGCTGAAGCAGAAGTTCTGAAAGACTTCCCTTGTCACCAAACTCATGCACCTCTAATATGTAATTACACATTCTAATACTTAGATGTATATGTACATGAGTACACAAATAAGTACAATAAGTACATATTCTTTACACATATTGTGCCTTACATAGATCTTGCATAAATCATTCACATCACATGCTTTTTTTTTAACAAAAATACATATAAAAAAAAAAACAGGGGCTAAACATGCCTGATAAGGAACAGGTAGATCTTCCTCTGTCAAGTGAAGATTTTGAGATGTACACCAAGACAGGAATGAAAGAATTTGAGTCACCTTGACCTAAACTTAATTGAACACCTTAGGGATGAACTGGAACAGTGAGTGCACCCCAGATCTCCTCACACAACATCAGTGTCAGACCTCAGTAATGCTCTTACATATCCTAATGAGAAACCTGAAAGGCTGAAGGAACACCAAATAGGACTAAATCTGGAGTTGGATGTTTGAAAAGCGCAAAAATTGGTGCAATTTTTTGGGTGTCCACATCATTTTACCCATAGAGTATACAGGATATTTGTACAAAACACACTTAATGTACCTGGATAGTAACTCCAGACCAGCAAAAGAGCAGATAATTGTGTTTTATTCAAAAAACAACAAAAAAGGAAATTACCGTTTGTAAACTAAACGTTTGCGACTATAATGCAAAATAAAGCCAATAATAATGCAAATAAAAATGAAGCGGAAGTTGTGAAACACTTCCTTTGCCACCAAACTCACTCAGCTTGTCGAATGTGAGCTCTATATGCTTGTTTGCAATATAAATAGCAAAGAGTATTATCTGTAGCAAAGAGCATAAAAATACACTTCACCTTACATCCCAAATCAGGAACTCTGATTTTAATAAAAATGTAAGCAGTAGGAAATGTATACAATAGATTGTTAAAAAAAAAAAAAAAAAGGCAACTACTTTGCTTTGTGTAATCAGAAGCAAACTGAAATCTGAATATCTGAAATAATCACAAACATACATGTATCATCAAAAGTATGTGGGAACCTGATTACATATGCATTACCTATACATGGTTCTTCTAAAGAAATATATAAAAATGTATAGGAGGTCTTTGCATATTATCAAAAATACAATTAACATTGCCAAACAGAAAAACTTGTGTCCTGCACAGAGACCTGAGCTTAACCCAATTGAATACCTTTGGGATAAAATGGAACATTGAATGCACCCCAGAATTTACAGGACATACGATCTTAACTTTACTAATGCTCTTGTGGGTGAATGATCACAATCCCGCTCAGCCATGCTCCAAAATATAGTGGTTATTTTTCCCCGAAGATTGGAGCTTATTATAACAGTGAAGGAGGACAAGATCTGGAATCAGCAGTTTAATATCTACATAAGTAAGTAGAATATGTACATATTCTAATATGTAAACATATGTATATGTACACATAAATTACTAATGTGTATATATACATAAATACACAAATAAGTACAATAAGTAAATTGTTTTACACATACTGTGTCTTACATACTGTAGATCTTGCACAAATTCTTATATACATACATACATACACACACACACAGTACTTAGTGTATTAGCTTTTGCACATTTTCACTGCCGTTATATTGATTAACTCTACATATATATGAGTTAACGCAATTTTGTTAATTTTACCAATTAATGCAGTGAGCCTTTCTGTTTGACCATTTAAAAAAAAATATATAAATAAATATAAAAGAGGTGAAGTTAAAACCTTTAACGCAACCCACATTTATTCACAATGTCCTTTCTTCATGTGGAGATATATATATATATATATATATATATATATATATATATATATATATATATATATATATATATATATATATATATATAAAAACTTCAGCGGAAAATAATTCCTAAACATTTGTTTTACTGATGGGCCAACTCTCAAATTAAGCACCAAAATCCGCCATGATGCTCACGTCCGGCAATTAAAATCATTCATGTGGAAACATAGCACAAGTTTAGTTTGGTGTCCTGATGATTTACGTAAGTTAAAACACTATAATTAATAATTATTTAATTCTTACAATTTTGTCTTTGTGCTCTATGTTGAGTTTGGTTTCACTTATAATAAACATACATTTGCATTAAGCATCAATATTTGTCCATGCCCATGTTGATTAGAGTATTAAAGTATTAATTTAATACATTTAAATAAATACATTTATTTAATAAATTTAAGGTACATTTACAACAGACAAAAATGTGCGATTAAGTTGTGATTCAATATTTGAATCGACTGACATTTTTATATATAAAATCCAAACAGAAAGAAGACATTTCTCCACAAAGATGTAGTGCATACAGCTCATTTAGTAGTGGCTTGCTTGTGTTTGATGTGTTTTCATCTATACTCACATTCCTTGCTCTCATAACACACCATTCATTTAATTTCTCTAAAAGTCTTTTACAAAATGTGTGTTATTTTCTCAGCAAGTAATTAGCATACTTAAGATACAAGTGTATTATGTAAAACCACATATTGTACTAATGTTTTAACAAATATTAACAAGTATAACATACATTTTATTATGAAATTATATGTTAGAATGTACAGTATATGGTTTGACATATGCATTATATACATATTATACATTAAAGATTACTTACCCATTCATACTTGAAATAGTAGTTTGTGTTTTTAATAATAAAAAAGGAAATCATTCAAATCGGTCAGTATGTAGTGTCTCTCTCTGCCGTCCTGACATGAGCCAGCCCTCACGCACTTGAGGAAGTGTTGCAAAAAAGATTAAAGATTAACAATGGCTTTTCACAGAGCAAAATAAAGGCTTATAATGTGAATTTTATATTTTTGTTTTTACCAAATCAGCACAGAAAATATAGAGTCTGTTAAAACCAAGAAAGAGAAGTCCGTTTATGAGAGGTACATTTATTTATTTTGGAAAAAAAGAAAAAACTGCACATAGATTGTGATAAGGCAGTAATGAGTTTTCAGGGTCGTGAACTTTAAACCCTATCCAAATGCTGGTCTTTCCTTCCAGAAAGGTTCTCACTAATCTTGAATAAATACTGACATACAGTAAAACTTGAAGTTCAAGGAAGTAGCAAGGATTCTTGACAAACTGCTTATGTTTTCACTGATGTAAGTTTAGTGTAGAGGTCATTATTCAGACTATGAATGAAGCTTAAAGCAGTGTGCATCACTGTCTAAATAACAGGTTCAAAATATACATAATTAACCTGTATCATTCAATGCTGATGCTAATGAATAATAAATAAAATAAGGATACATGGAGAACAAATTCATCCTGAATTTATAAAACATTGTAACATTTCCACAAGACAGTAAAACATATAATGTAAAAACATTTACAAATAAAAAATATATTTACCATATGCGATCGTTTCGCTATTATCGGTTTTATCATGACCGTAATATTTTACTAGCACGCATTTCAAAACGTGTAGCTCTAAAACGTGTAGCACTGTTTAAAGGGCTTAAAGGATTTGTATTGAACATTAAAATGAACATTTGTTTTCTTTTTCAATCACATTTTCATCAAAAGCACAAGATTATTTTTTTCAATTCTTTATAGAGGTCACTTTTGTCTGAATCTCTCCACTAAAGACATGTGGTGAATGAACTATTTATTCAATAACTTTTCATGAAACAGCATAAAACATTCTGTATGTATT
This sequence comes from Silurus lanzhouensis, assembly GCA_039877035.1. Classification (NCBI taxonomy): domain Eukaryota; kingdom Metazoa; phylum Chordata; class Actinopteri; order Siluriformes; family Siluridae; genus Silurus; species Silurus lanzhouensis. The sequence continues at coordinate 1,790,913 of JBCEWE010000220.1, forward strand.
CACATTCACAACACACACACACACACACACACACACACACACACACACACACACACACACACACACACACACACACACAGCTAACTGCAGCACCATGCTGAACTAAAACAAATGCAGTACTTTGTGGACAACTTTGTAGAACACCCCATTCCATATTCAGTCCCCAGTTGGTCTTCCAATAACTACTCTTCTAACCCTAACCCTAGATATGTGGTGTGGTTGTGGAGATTTGTGCATATTCAGCCACAAGGGTAAGAGTAAATTCAGGTTTGCCTCAGGCTTAGTGGTATCAGTTTGAGGAAGAACCTCATATGGCTGAAATAGTTCCAGTACTTTGTCCACATAGTGTGTATGAGGAAGTTAACATCAAACAGTTGAGATAAATCGACAAGTGACTGAACATAAGGTAATACCCTGGATTAGGTTATAGATTCCACTTTAGGAACTCGAGCTGCATCAACAATGCATTGGGATCACCTCTGCGTGTCCACGCTCTGAACCACATGTGTAATCAGTCCAACGGAAAAGCGTGATGTCATTGGCGAGGTGACATCACAACCAGGAAGTTATAAAAGCACATGCAGTGATGCTAGCTTCTGTTTGTTCAGGAAACGCTCTGTGTGTGTGTCGGTTTGTTTTGCCACAGGAAAATATAGGTAAGACAGTAAAAGCAAAAAAAAAAAAGGATTGTCTTGGAGTGGAGCATGCTCTCTCATGTCCTTGTATACGTTCCGCGGCTCTTTGAGGAGGGCGTACTCGCTAGCATTACTCGAGGTTCTGGCCCCACTTCTCTCGACTCAAAGTGTAATTTGTGGTCATGGGTTTGCAAATGGACCTGGCAGAGGGAATGGAGACGGGCTTGTCCCTTACTTCTTTCTCACCTGCCAGATCCAGCACCTGCTCCTAGGGCTTGGAAAGCCTGCTCTTTGGTGGTTTCTTCCCCCTGTGGAGAGGATGCGGCACTCCACCTCTCTTCCTCCAAGGAGAAACAACTTGTGCTGTTTCCAAGGTGTCCAGGTCCTGGGGCAACCCTTATATGGCAGGTCGGCAGCATTTCAGCACTTCCTCCCTCATCGCTCTCACGGGGCTGCTCGATGAGCACAGCCCCAGCCCAGCACGAGCAGTCATCATAAAGTCCAGAGACTTGCTGTTGCCACTCGCACTCCCTCTGCCATGGACTCTAGGCGATGCCCTAGGTTGAAGCCCAGGGAAATGACGAATCTGAGGACCGTCATGTTCAGAAAGAGGGCTTAGACAAATGAGTCCTGACCACTCAGTGCTCTCCTCAGTGCTCTCAGGAGATCGGCTTGTTAACCCTACCACCTCAGGCGTTTCAGGGCACAGCGGTCTCCAGCAAGTTGGTGGGGCTGGCTGCTCAAGCTGCTCTAGGCACGTTAGAGGTCAATCTCGAGAGACTGATTCCTTTAAGATAGCTGGGAAACTCCTGCCAAACCTGTCTCCATGGGTCCTGCGCACTGTAGAATGAGGCTACACTATTCAGTTCGGGTCTCGTCAGCCTTGATTCAACGGGGTGTGCTCTGGTGGGGCCTGAGCAGGCTCTGGTTATGGAACAAGAAGTAGAAACTTTCTTAAGAAAGCAGGTCATCGAGGTGGTCCCTCCGCCCAACATAAAGTCTGGTTTCTACAGCTGGTACTTCATAGTTCCCAAGAAGGATGGGGGGATGGGTCCCATTTTGGATCTGCGTCAGTTCAAGATGCTCACGCTGAAACAAATTGTGTTACAGAGAACTGGTTTGTTCTAAATATCCGAAGGTCACGTACTTCCACATACCAATCCTTCCTTTACCCAGGGAGCTCCTGAGGTTTGCTGGTCACCGATGGGGTGACGTCTTGCTTTTACGTTGGACTGATTACACACGTGGTTCAGAGCGTGGCTCCCAAAGCATTGTTGATGCAACGTCTCGTTTCCTTGGGGAACCAGGATTACATACGTAACCCAAAGACGTTCATTGTGAATGCTGAAATGGGGGTGGAATTGAATGTGACAGTAAAACGTAATGCAGATAAATGCTCTTCATAGTTTAGCCTTTTAAAGTATGAAAACAATTAACATAAGACGAACATAATCCTTCTTACTTTCAAAACACTCTTTTGTTTTTTTAGTTTCTTCTGTAATATATCCCACATAATCCACTGCACTCCACACTGCACTAAATAACACCATTCTTCATTTATATGTTTATTTATTTTGATTGAAACATTCATGATCAAGAGTTTACAACGTTTTACTGACCTTCTAATCATCCTTATCTATTTCATCCGTGTGCCACAGATGCCTGGAATCTCACTGTGGCTGACATTGCAGTGTACTTGCTGGCGACCACTGCTGACTGATCTCATTCGGGATACAGGCCGTATCTGGAAATCACACTAGCTTAATAAACAGAGGGGCAGTGGTTTTGAACCTTCTCTTGGAGATTAGCTGTGGATAAAATACACACTAATCCAGACCAACACATGGCAAGTCACATTCTGAAAGCGTGTATAAGCATTTTCTGCCTGTAGATGAATGTAATATTCTGTTGTTGGAACAAAATGGCCAATATACTGTATATACACTACAGTATATAGACTACTTTACACGGTAAACTAAGCTTCTGCATCTTATGTTCTGTGTTCATTTTAAGGAAATAACGGTACACAAAAGTCACAGTTCAGTTTGGTTTAATTTTGGTATGGTTAATGGGGAAGGAATAGCAAATATATAATTGCTTGTCATTTTTTATTAACGCAGTTTATTATTATTAACATTCATGAACATCAACAATTTACATTTTTAAAACAATTTCAAATAAAATGCTGCTTGGTTTGAATAAAAAGAATATAGATATAAAAACGAATTAAAATCAATCAAATTAATGCAATACACTTTTTTCATTATGTTGATTAATTTAAGTAATCCATTAAATTGGCACAAATTAAATTGATTCAATAAAATTAGATGGAAATGAAATAGTGTGTTTTACATTTAATATTTCATTTTATAAAGATATGTTCTACTTATTTCAGCATACTTTAACAAATGTTTTCTTTCTCTCTATTCCTCATTCATTCACTCCGAAGATATGTGGAATTGTCAGGATTTTCTCCTTTAAGAGAAATTCTTGAAGCTGGACACAAAATGATAAAATATATATATCGCTAGTCTGTCGTAAAAAGGATGCCAATGACAGGAAGTGGTAGCGATTTCACGCATACCCAAAACAAAATCTGAATTTCCACACATAGTCATTACTAATCGTGTTTCCGGTATGGATTGAGTAACCACAGTAACACTGCGCTCAAAGTGCGAGAATAAACAAACTTGTGGTCCATGTAGAGAGGGAACTCAGATTTTGACTACGTTCTGCTAGTAGCAAAAGAATTGCATTCGGTACACGTGTAAGGAAACGGCTCGGTACTAATACATGTACCGTTGCACTCCTAGTTAATTCAGTTGTGTTGCATAGACAGTTGTTTAAACATGCAGGTTTTTTTATAATTAGATAGACAGCCACAATAGCCTAGACTGTAAAAATGAACATATTCTACTGCACATTTCCCATAATAATTATTTTTTTTGCTTTTTTCCTCTTCTACAGTGACTTTATGGTGAAACTGTTATTAATACAGGTGGCAAACACTTTTTTAGTTTACTCTACACTGTACAAAGGTATAATACTCAAGATTATATAGTAATCTGCAAAGTAATGGGGAGTGTGTGAAAGAAGTAAAGAAAAGAGTGCAGGCAGGTTGGAGTGGGTGGAGAAGAGTGACAGGAGTGATTTGTGATAGAAGAGTATCTGCAAGAATGAAAGGGAAAGTTTATAGGACTGTGGTGAGACCTGAGATGTTGTATGGTTTAGAGACAGTGGCATTGAGTAAAAGGCAGACGGTGGAGCTGGAGGTAGCAGAGCTGAAGATGTTGAGGTTTTCATTGGGAGTGATGAGGATGGACAGGATTAGAAATGAGTTTATTAGAGGGACACGGCGCATGTAGGACGTTTTGGGGACAAGGTAAGGAAGGCGAGATTGAGATGGTTTGGACATGTGCAGAGGAGGGACATGGATTATATTGGTAAGAGAATGCTGAGGATGGAGCCACCAGGAAGGAGGAAAAGAGGAAGACCAAGGAGGAGGTTCATGGATGTGGTGAGGGAAGACATGCAGGTAGTTGGTGTGAAAGAGGCAGATGTAGAGGACAGGGTGGTATGGAGACAAGTGATCCGCTGTGGCGACCCCTAATGGGAGCAGACGAAAGAAAAAGAAGAAGAAGATTATATAGTAATCAGACAACATCTAAGAAAGTTTAGAATCACAACCTGTCACATGACAGCCAGTCAGGTTTCTTGATGCTGTCTGACAGGGGCCAGGATTATCATGTTTTCCAGAGATGTTGTCAAAGCTGAAGCAAAACTGAGAGAGATTGTTGCTGAGTCAAGCAACTAAAATGTGATTATCAGAAAAATAGATCTGTCAGACACCGAATCAGTCAAATGATTGGCTGATGAAATAAACAATTATAAGTGAAGACGGGCTACAACATCTTATGATGCAACATATTAATACATACAACTATTTTCATAATGAGAAATATATTACTGAACACAAAATTAACAATTACATCTTCTAATAAACAATGCTTGAGTCATTATGATCCCATACCCCCTGTAAATGGCTTTGAGATGCAATTTGGAGTTAATCAATTGGGTAAAACGAAATTTAATTCCCTTTCTTTTCATTTAAAAGAGTTGCTGAGCCTCAGACTTATAAAATTTTGTAATTGTAAATTTATTGTTGACTTGTAGACTTTATAGTCGCTTCCTAAATATAATTGAATGTAGTTCATGCTAGTGCTGACAGCACAGATGGTGCCACTTCATAGGTCACTTCCTGCTAACTTTCCTGCTGATCGATTTGCTCAAAAAGTCTTCCCAAGCAAGAACCATTACCCTGTCCTCTATGGCTCCTAGCTGGAGTGCCATTAAACTGCATGACATCAATATAGAGGAGTAACTATGGCAGGAGGGCATATAGATAGCACTCAAGCGAATATCCTGTGCACTTGTTCCTTGGATGTTGCTCTTCTAAATATTTTTTAAAGCAGAGTAACACATGCATAATAACTATTTAAGCCATAGGTAAGAATAAATTTAATTACAGATTTTCTATTGATATATCATAATTTGTCTTGATTGTCATGTAATGTAATTATGAACAATATACTGATATCTAACAATTCTATTCACTTAGGGGGTGAACAAGTATTTTAAGCAAAATGAAAGAAATCAATGAATAAAACACACTGAAGCAGAAACATAAACAAACCTGAGCATGAGAAAAAAACACCATGAAACAATAAGTGGGAGAAAATGAGGTGCTGTGAAGTGTGAGGATAAACATACAAGTGCTAATGATTTGTGTTTTGGATTTGCTGTGTCTCGTACGGTATAATCCTGACATTATTGGAAAATAATCGATGATGAGATGAGGTAATGTCCCAAAGTGTAATTATACATTTTTTATGTTCAAATAGAGTTGAATTCAATGCTGCAGAGAATGCCATTGTCCTTCATAACAATTGTTATCACTCTCGTATCCAGCCTTTCTTTTTTTCTTTTTCTTTTTTACTCTCTTGAGGTTAATAAGACAATCCTCGTCATGTTACCAAGAAACACTTTAACGCTGAGTTTTCATCCTGAAAAAGTCAGAGAACTTGAAAAAAATGTATAGCTTTACCTCAGTCCTGACACTTGAGACAAAAATTGGGGGAAATTATTATTTTTTTTTTTGCTATATGAAGCATTTGCCGTATATAATCAATATAATATGAAATCTACACTGAACTAAAAAGACATGAACCTTTAGCTCCTTTGCATGTAGGAAAAGGTCAAGCCTGTCTCTAAGACAACAGTGCAGGGATTTCACACAGTGGTGGTTATTGCAGGTGATTACATTCCCACATGGCTGCTAATTGTCTCCGGTTGTTTACTAAATCCCAGTGGTATGATTGAGTCCACGAGGCACAAGCCTATGACGTGTAATCATCGAACATCGTGTAATCATTTTTCTTCTTGTCGCTTTATAGCCATTATAAACCTTCGAGTTGCACAAGAGCTGATCTGGATGATGAAATGGCACAGAAACTATGGGAGCTGGGTTGCCAGATGTTTGAATAAACTGGGAATGAATGCAAAGATATTTAGTCCATTGAGGCAATCACAGGGTTGCAGCACAGCTAAAAAAAAACTTAAAAACGAAACAGTCCAGTTCTTGTGCATCTGTGCCCACTATAGCTGCTGTTCTTGGCTGACAAAAGTGAAACCCTAGGTGGACTTCTGCTGCCTTCATTTAAATCACAGTGTGAATTCTGAGATGTTTTTCTGCTCAACACATTTGTTACAAGTGGTTGTTTGAGTTATCAAAACTCCTGTCCATCCTCCTCTGACCGCTCTCATGAATAATGCCTTTCGCCTGACGGAACGGTCACTCACCAGAAGAGACATTTCTGCTTTTATTTTTGTTCATTTTTGAAGTGACTTATGAACAGAAATGATACACACCTTTTTCTATATTAATGAATAAATGTAATCTGGTATGCTAGATTACAAACTTCCAGGAAGAGGTAGGTTTTCATCTGTCGCTTGAAGATAGACAAGGACTGTTTGGACATCTCGGGGAAGTTCATTCCACCACCTCGATGCCAGAACAGAGAAGACCTTTGAAATATACTTAGCTCTTGCCATGAGAGAAGGTGGTACCAGCCAAGCAAAGAAGCACAAGAATCATACCTCTGTATCAAACCATTATTGTTGTGATCAAGTTAAATTAGAATTTTTGACTGTTGGGCAAAAAGGCATATAGCTTTTGCCATGTACGATACCATTACTGACATTTTAACACATTCCTGATTCCTGTCTAATTATGGCATTGATAAATGCATAGGGCAGTTATTGCATCATGTTACTTGTTCTTGCATGTTTTTTATGGAATTCCCTTTGATATTTAACTAATGACAAACTTTTAGCAAGAAGTTTGGCAATAACTGATAAAAGGAAATCATTCATTAAAAGGCACAAGAGAATGTGTGATATGGATAGGGTTCATTTGAATAAAAAGCTTTGAGGTAAGTAACACAATTTCAGAGGGAGCATGTTCAGTAGAAGTAATAGTAATGCTGAGCTGTTAGTGTGGGATACTTGCCCATGGGGGTTTCCTCTGAGCTCACATATTTTTTCTTACCTCCCAAAAACATGCTAGTGGAAGGGCTAAGAAACACTACATTATTACATTATTACTACAAAGTTCCTGAAATGGGCTCCAGATAATCTTTGACCATAACCAGGATTAATAAATCTGCAAATGGTTCTACAAAATAAAAAAAAACAAAGGACAAACATGAAGAACATTTGATTTTGACAGTAAGAAAAAGCAGTCACAAATATTATCTTTGTTTGAATGAGACAACGACAGTCGTTGTGGCTCCATATCAGCTTACAGATAAGCTATGTATAAAAAAGTTTTTTTTCCCCATTCAGCCAGCTCTGAAAAAAATGATTAGATCTAGTCACATACATTTTTTCTTCAATCAAGTAGAAGTACAGATACTTGTGTTTTAAAAGTCTCTGGTAAAAGTTGAAGTACTGACTACATTTTTTCACTCAAGTTAAAGTAAAGGATTTTGGTCTCTGACATGTTCTTAAGGAAAAAGTAGCCATTACTACTATCTGTTTAAGTGTCACACTGGTTACTGGACCTCACATCATATTAATATATTAATACAAAAGAAATAATCATATTTTGTTACCCAATGAATGTATCCAGGTTGAACATCCACCATATGGAACACAAGCAGAGAAAAGATGATGATAATCAGGTGATGAGGAATGTTTACATTATTTACATCGTCTCATTCCCGTTAACCCCATACTTCTTGTTGCCTTTTGCTTTGCTCATTTTTAGCTTCGTAAACTAACCAACGTCTGTGGTGTGTGAGAGCCAGGAAAAGATACACCAGTGGTAGATTAAAAAAGTTGTTTGGGCTGAAAACGGTGCAACGAGAAGATGAAATATTGACATTTCACCAAATAGATTAAGACTGAAGTAACAGGCCTGGTTTGGAAATGTAAAAAGTGGAAAGTACAGATATTTGTGTAAAGATTTTGAAGTAAAAATAAAAAGTTAAGAAAAATAGTGAAGTAAAGTGCTGACACCAGAAAACTGACACGGTACAATCTTAACATGCAGTTCTAAACCTTGTATTACTGATACTTTCGCATGTTTTCTATTCATTTCTATGTTATGAGCCTCATTTAATTAATCCAAATAAAATTCCCTGCTATTGGGTTTGAAGTGTTCCTTGTTTGTCTGTTTTGGCATAAAAAATTATTGAAAATGTTTCTGGTTATTATTTTTGATTTCTAGAATATTAAAACAAGCATGTGCTGTATTAAATTGTAAACATATAGATTTATGCAAACACATATAGACGTATACATAAAGATACAGATTTAAAAGATACATCATACAGATGCAATGGGACACATCAGCAGTGATGTATCCTAATCACCTCTCATTTTGCCTCCACAGTGATGCCTAATAGCGTAAGTACTTTGCAAAGTGAAAGCCCTGCAAAACCTCTGCAGCCGACCTCCAAAGACTCACAACGAGTTTTCCAGCCCTGCCTTCTACACTCCTCAACCAGCTCTTGGTACTTAGATTACTTTCTCTCTTTGTCCTCGTCCATGCGCTCTTCCCAAAGCACAGTAAAAGTAATTGCTTGCTGGAATCTGAGACAATGACCATGTCTGGACAAAGCTGTGTGGATGTTATTCTGGTAGGGATCTTCAGTCGTCTGAGTCATCAAAGATCATCTTTGGCTTGTGGTGGCTAAAGCTCTCAGCAACTGCCTTAAACACTTGGTCGTGGCGCCAACGATATCAACCAGAAAACCTGCATGCCCTGTTGCTATGGGCCCCACCAGTGCCTTATGCCTCAACCGTGACTCAGCCACTTCTAATGATTTCTCTGCGCTCCATTACCTGCCTGTATGCCAGCTGCTGCCACCTTAGGATCCCTAGACTCTCTATACTCTCTATACTTCTTCCCTTGTTTTTGACACCATGAAGTCTGCTTATCAGGAAGTGCAGAATATTACTGGTGCCATATAAAGCAGCACTGCTCAGGCCTCGAGGTCAACCAAGCCACCTTTGCAGGTAGCTGCTTATCTTTCTCTCCAAGGCCTCAATCGATGTTATAGGCACTTTGTACACTAGCACAAGCACTAGGCCACAGGATCTGGGGCAGGATACTATGCTGATAAATCTAGGACTTGAACTTCCCTGGAAGACCTAATTTATCCACCTTGCTTAGCCAAAACTCGAGCTCTTTACTGGTTTTCTGGATAGAAGCAAAATCCCAGGGGCTACAATCAAAAACGCTTACCAAGGCTCTTAACTGGCTGTTCAACTAAAAACAGAACTTGTCCACCACTTTCTCCCTCTTGAGCACTGAGGACCTCGATTTTGCTGGCTTAAAACTCATGCTTGCCTATTTGATGAGTTTCTTTAACCCTTGGAAAATCCACCTACTACCCAGGACAAATGATGTGGAGACCATCAGGTCATCCATTAAGGCTCTTATTGGGGGCTGCCACATTCCAGTTTTCATCACAGAGCCTCTGCACTCTACCTTTGCTGATTTGACAATCATGTTCATGGTGAGGGCAAAAGAATGACTGAGATGGTACAGCCAGTAATCATGCCTTTCTCTAGCTGATTCCAGTCTGACATATCTGACCCAGAGGTGACTCTAATCCTGAAGTTGCTGTATTAACCCAGGATCAGGTCCACAATTTTGCTGGGACCATAATGTCGCTGGAGAGCGAGCACAATGAGATTGTTGTGGTATGGATCTATACGCATTAGCAAGGTCTAACCATAACACAGTAAGGTCTCCTCTCCTTACCCAAGCCTCCCTAATGAGTTGTGTGATCACTCCTGTGTGCTTCAAACAGCCAGGCACACCCGGAATTGCACCCTTCTGGACAGAAGTATCAATATAATTGTTTTTCAGGAGGAAATCTTCCTCTGCGCCAGATCCCTCTCAAACCGCCGGAGTTGCAGGCATCGCTTACACAATGTATGGAACCCCGCTAGGCCCTGGAGTAGAGGTTGATCTGACTCTTTTCAACACCTTCTGAACCTCTTTCAAGCTGGGCTCCCTCATAGCAAACTTAAATGTTGGCGATTGGGGCTTATGAGGGCTTTGTGTGGTTCCAGTTCCAGGTCTTTACCTGGATCAATCAAAGTGTTTTGAAAAAAGGTATTTACCTCCTTAATTGAACACACAAGTTTACCAATATGCTGATCACTCAAAAGCTTCTTTGTAAAGGAGAATGGGTTGGAAATAAAGGCAGCACACTTCCTTGCTCCTTCCTTACCCCGCCTCTGGTGCCCCTCTGTCCTACGCATGGACATGAGCTTTTTAATTAAGATGTTGCAAAGCTTAGCAAATGGTTGCTTTTCTTCTTCACCAGCCCTCTTGTACTGATGTTTAAGACTTCAAAGCTCTTGATGCAGTTGATGTATCTTTATGGCCCAGAGTAAAGTCTGGTCTCCTCACTACCGCTTCAGACTAGCAATTTGAGGAGGATCTTCATATTCGGCTGAAGATCCCTACCAGAATAACATCCGCACAGCTTCGTCCAGACATGATCATTGTCTCAGATTCTACCAAGCAATTGATTTTACTCGAGCTCACTGTGCTTTGGGAAGAGCGCATGGACGAGGTCAAAGAGAGAAAGTGGGCTAAGTACCAAGAGCTGGTTGAAGAGTGTAGAAGGCAGGGCTGGAATACTCGTTGTGAGTCTTTGGAGGTCGGCTGCAGAGGTTTTGCAGGGCGTTCACTTTGCAAAGTACTTACGCTATTAGGCATCACTGGGGAGGCAAAGAGGAAGGCGATTACAACCGTAACTGAAGCCGCAGAGAAAGACACTAGATACTACTGATTACTGATACTTTTGCATATTTTCTATTCATTTTTTTTTATTATTTGAGCCTCATTTAATCAATTTGAAATCAAATTCCCTGCCATTGGGTTTGTAGTGTTTCTTGTTTGTCCGCTTTGGCATAAGGAAATATGTTTAAATGTTTCTGGTTATTGTTTTTTGTCTCTAAAAATATTAAAACAAGCATATGCTGTATTTAATTGTACACATACACATATTGATGTGTGCAAACATACAGATGTACGCATAAAGATACAGAAAATGCAAAAAAAAAAAAAAGGTTTAGTTGATATTTTTCTATTTGAAATAAGTTACAAAAAAGTATTAAACCATAACTATTATAACAATTTTACTATGATATCAATAGTATATTTATCAAATTAGAAAAGCTGGATTTTTTTAATAGTGTATCTTTTTTTTTTTTAATTAGTGACTAATTCTTGGATTGTACCCAAATCAGTCAAATATTCACTCTCCTTTCCACAAGCGCATGGAAATTACAGTGAAACGTTTCCAGTTCATTTAGGACAAATAAATAAGTTTATGAATTTTCAGCATGTTCAGTGTAAAAAGCCGAGCTGTATTCACTATCCCTCTGAAGCGTCCACTAACAGCACATCCATAACTGCACATTACACTTTGTGCCAGATTAAAATTACATTTGCAAAAAACTTTTAAGATCCAGAAAGCTTTGGTTTATCAGTATAATATAGTGTGTACAACATTGTTCATCATTTTAGTGTTTCTAATGAGTTACATATTAACTGAGAGGTGTAGTAGCATAGCTTGAATAGAATTAAAGTGTGTACTGTGAAGACAGAGCATTAGAAGGCTATTATAACATTCTCAAACGGGGCACAACATGTGATATTATAGACATTTATAAAAGCAAACTAAAGCGATGACTCTTTTCTCGGTGGTTATTCACGCATGACACCTGGCGGTCAAATATGTGAACTACAGTTAGTAATATGCAGAACGCTGGTTACTTTGCTGTTTCCACATATAAAATATTTTATATATTTTGTTCATTTAGGTTGCTTACAGCTGAAATATATTTATATACATATTGTTTTTCGCTCATATTGCGAATTGATTGAACGCGACTCGAACCACATTTCCTCCACACAGATTAGAGAAGAAACACGTCATTTACATGTTTGGCATTTGCTCGTTCCACGGTTATTCATGCAAGAGCACGTTCGCGGCACCTGGTGGTCAAATATGTGAACTACATTTGGTAATATACAGAACGCTCGTTACATTGCGGTTCCCACCTATAAAAATCAATTTAATTCACGCAAATTGCTTGAACGAGACAAGAATCCGCGTGTTTAGAGTTTTCGTATGAGCAAAACCACGGTGTCGAGTTGTCACGTGGGCAAACGTGGCTTTTTCCACGAAGCTCCAATCGTCATTGGTCACGTGTTTATATAATACCGTTTAAAGCGTCATTATTTTGAAGCTACAGAGTGATTGTGTGTCAAGAAATCGCGCAATTACGTACATGGCACACGTTGTACACGTTGTATAGCGTTCCATGATCACGTGGGAACGTTGACGCTTTTCCGGTTGTGACGAGAAAGAGGAGGGGAGGCGACGTTGTACGTTTTGCGCATGCGCGACTTTAGGGCAACGTCATCACTTCGAGTTAGTTATACGTGTATTTTCAGGAGCGTTTGTCACAGTAGCTGTTGCCGGAAAGTCGTGTGTGTTCGAGTGTCGGAAAAGATCCTTAAAAGGTATGTAAGTTTTTTAATTCATTTATGAAATGTATTAAAACCTATCAGGGATCAGGTAATTGTATAGTCAATGTTAATGATTGTTGAAAATGTTAGTGATTATGCTGACGTTGTGATAAGTCTACACGTTTGTGCTGCCATGGCAACACAAGCTTCATATTTACAGTATTTCAGGGGATAATACTTGTTTAATAATGCTGACACGTTATTCCACAGCCAAACCCTAGTGATGGATCAGGTAATGCAGTTTGTGGAGCCTGGAAGGCAGTTTGTGAAGGACTCCATCAGACTGGTGAAGAGGTGCACAAAACCTGATAGGAAAGGTACAAGCAGTTCAATCACATCACATCACATCAGACATTTCAGTGATTGCATATATGATACTTGTACACAAAAAACTGTCAATGTATCACTCAAATTTAACAATCATATGGCCACAAGTAACATTTCTGAGTTACATTCTTAGTTCTGAGGGTCGGACGTCATTTCAATGACATGCTTGTATGAATACGATCACATTTTATATATATTGTTTTATAGAAAAAAAATATAATAAGGAATTTAGAGGATCTACGAAAGCGAACGCTGCTCATAACGTCCTCATAATGTACTTATAAAGAATAGTGAATAGTGAATCCAAGTCAAGTTTATTTCTATAGCGCCTTTCACAATGGACATTGTCTCAAAGCAGCTTTACAGAATTTAACAGTTAAGGTGAATAATGTGTGTTTATCCCTGATGAGCAGCCTGGGTGACTGTGACAAGGAAAAACTCCCTTAGATGTTATGAGGAAGAAACCTTGAGAGGAACCAGACTCAAAAGGAACCCATCCTCATTTGGGTGACATCAAGAGTGTGATTTATAAATGTTTAAACAATACTGAACACTGGAGAGTGAGAACTAACATGAGCACTGGAGTGTAAGATTATAAGTAATGTTCTTTCTACAGTCTTATACAGTCATTTGTGGTTATAAAACTAGGAGCTACTGAGCAACTCTGTGTGTTAGGGGGAAGCTCGCAGAAGGAGAACTGAACATAGAAAGTTTCTCAGGTGTTTTAAAGCCAGTAGGTATTCCACTGTTTTTTTTGTTTTGTTTGTTTGTTTCTGAGATAGGAAGAGAGGCTGGAGTGGGAATGACTATTCATATATGAATTAGGGCGGCAGCTAACGATTATTTTGATAATCGATTAGTCAGACGATTATTATGATTATTTTCTATAAATCGGATAAAACCTTTTGCTTTAATAGACGTTGTGCTTATTATAACTATATAAAACGCTAATTCAGGATATTCTTGTATAAACGTGTACTTAAAAAATGCAAAAGCCACATAGTGAGTTTAACTATCTAGGGTTTAGGCATTTTAAAGCTTTTAGTAGCTGCTTGTTAAGGGGGCATGGGGGATTTTCCCCTTTAAACAAATTCACCCATGCTGAGTTTTTTCATTCTTTAAAAAACAAACAAAAAAAACAGCATGTGAGTATGCAAGGTGAAGCAATTTATGTAAATCCACATTTGTATTGTATCTTGCCGATGGCCAGTTGACAACTATGCTTCAAAAAAATCAATATAAAATATAATACACCATCATTTTGACAATTTTTGTTTAAAAAGTACACAGACATTTTGCTCAGTTGTGAAGATTGAAGCATCTAGAATATCTAATTAATTTAATCAAAAATAGATGAAATATACAAACATTAAAAACAAGCATGTAAACGCAATAAAGCCGCAGTAAATCACGTTTGAAAACAGATAAGTTACTGTTGTGGAAGACGAATGCTATAAAAAGAGAATGAAACGGAAAAACGCAGCAAGCAAACAGGTTAAATTAATAAAAAGGAAAATAATGAATTGGTGTACAAATGCATAAGCATTCGGAAAAAAAACAGAACATTGACTAAAAGTGTGATTGTTTACTGCTGCTGTTCTTTGCTGCTTTTAGGTTTAGTTTTTGTTCACATCAGTTTAATTGAATAACTGATATATAATATAATTATTGATAACTTACAGGTACAGTTTTCTTTGTTGCGTTTAATATAAAGTGCTCCCATGTCTTGGATGACTTGGGACACACTTTTTTTTGACCCTGTACTGTCCGCCATTTTCGCAAGCGGTTGTGTTATCCTTCGCGTCACGCCCAACCCGTAACTTTAGCAGCCCAACTAATCAAATTTAACTATCGATTATTATTTTTATCGATTCGTTGTTGCATCTCTAATATGGATATATCGGAACTAACCTGCCCCACGGATGTTCCTTGCCATTAAAAGAGACCTTAAAGTGTGAAAAAATATGATGGTGTTCAATAATCAATGATAAATTAGTGAGAAACAAAACACTTATTGAAAGCACTTCTATTCAAAGCACTTAAAGCTGGGGTGCAACTTTATGATTTATTCCTGTCTTGTTTAAATGTATACAGAGTTTCAGAAGATTGCCATGGCCACAGCGATTGGTTTCGCAATCATGGGCTTCATCGGATTCTTCGTCAAGCTCATCCACATTCCCATCAACAACATCATTGTGTAAGTATGCCTGATAAAGTGTGTATAGAACCTACACATTTGTATAGAACCTACACATTTTGGGATTTCTTTCTGATTGTTTGTCTTGACTGAGTGATGTGTCTGATGAGATCGAACCTCTTTTACAGTGGTGGTTAAGCTGCACATGGGGATGACTGAAGTGCTGGACCTTGTTGATTAATTTTTTTTTTCCCCATTGTATGTATTTAAATGAAAGTATTAAAATTTTTTCTTTTTTTTTTTTTGCCAGAATGTGTCACACACTCACTACAACCTGTACTTGCATTCCCTGTATTGTATTAAAAACTCTTTTTACATATATTGGTAGTGCATCGTATTTACTGCCATTTCCTACAATAAATACAACAGTTGATCACATCCCAGGAGCTTGTTTGAATAAATATAAAACGAATAAATAAATAAATCATAACTTTTTTTTTTAAGTTATCAATGATGTTTAGTACATCATTAGTGAAATAATTTGAGTTTGGACTAAAGAACACAAAGAATATATGACACTTTTTGGGTATTTTCCTAATAAATAAGGGTATAACTAAATCATGATCATGTTAAATCGCAATAAAAAAATTAATGATTAAAGACATTTTTAAACTTTGGCGTATACGAGTGTAATATACGGTACCTTTTTAAAAACATTTTTTCTTATTTGACGATATCGATTTTAGAATAATTTTTAAAGTTTTCCACAACCTCGCCCTAATGTACACAGCTTAAAAAAAAATGTAAGGAAGCACGTAATCACATTCGATCTCGCTGATCAAAATGTTCAAGTTAAAAATGAACAAAATTGAATCAAAATCTCTAAATCACAATGTAAAAAAAAACCCTGACCGCCTGATCCAACTTGAATGATTTTTATTATGGAAACTCATAATGTAAGTCACTAGTGTGTGTGTGTGTGTGTGTGTGTGTGTGTGTGTGTATGGTCCCCATCTGTCTGCTCGTGGCCTTCTACAGCCCTGGTCCTGCTCTCCTTCTGTGATAGACCATCTCCTGGTATCTATTCCTTGCTCTTGAAACTGTACTGGAAGGTACACCAATCCTCTTTGCGATGGCATGTGTGGAAATGCCAACCTGAAGGAGCTAGACGACCTGTGTAACCCGATTGGGTTGCAGGAACTGTAGTGACAAGGACCCTACCAAAACACAAAACTAGACACAAATCCGACAAGGATAATGCAATTGTCTGTAGTCACCACCTAAAACACTATTTTCTTGCTTTGGATTTGCCAATGAACCTGTTGTCACTTTTCTTTGCCCCAAAACAGGTGAAACTGATTTACAACCACTGCTTCCTATATAGACACACTGATCTTCAGACTGAAGTGTTATACTCTCAAGTCTTTCCCTTTTATAGAGTGGTGTTTTTGATGAGCATCAGGTTTACACCCATTTCCACACGATACAGTCTTTCTAAGCTTCTCTGCATAGCGGTTTAGTTTTCATGTGCAATTCTTCTAAACTGTAGATCTCTCATTCCATACACATCCATCAAGTACCCACAAGGTTTCGTTTAATTCTCACCTGACAGCACAATTATTTAAAACAGCTTATTGTGAATATATGTATATTTGTAGGCACTTAAGGTATAAGACATAAGGTCAGCTTTAGTGTAAAACTATATTAAATGTATTACTAAAAGTATTGGTAGCATTTGAGCAGACATGGAACTTGTAAGATGATCTTTTAAGTTGAAGCCAAAGTGTATCATCCTGAAACTTTTTTAGTTTCGGCCGATGCAGTTTGTTACACGTCAGCAAGTTATATACATAACTGATTTAGTAAAGGATTAAACTATAATTGTGGATAACGTGCTCATATCGCTTAACACAATTAACATGGAGAAAAACTCTAATGTTTATTAAAGTTTTCGCATCTATCGTACGATTCAATGCACCTACGAATACAAAATAGGATGAGGGATGCATATACAGTACATGTTCAAGAACTTAAAAAAAAAAAAAAGGCTGTGAACACTTATATAAACATAAATGATCTGCAATAAACATACCTTTAATGCAATGTACAAAAAGACTTTAGCAGCTCGTTGTACCACCATTTTCTATGTCTATTTGTAAGATTTACAGTACATTATTAATATCAGATTGTTCCTTTGGCTGTTAATGTTTATTTGAAATCACAATTATTCAAAGATGAAAATGCTTCACCAGCCAAAGCACTTTAGAAAGGTTTAGGTTTTCAAGTGTGATCATTTGTGCAATCTGCTTGGTGAAAACACTCGACTTTCATGTTTTACCACCAATTAACTCTATTGATGGAGGCACCCGAGAGGGTTAAACTCTCGTATGAATAAAGCGACTCCATAGAGTCACAATACCTCAGTTACTTATATGCAAAAAACATATAAAGTTGTTGTTTATAGTATAGGGCAATGCTGTCCACATCTAAGACTCAGACTCTGTACCGGCTCTTCTTCATGTGCTGTGTTGCACCTTACGCTTTGAGACCTTGCAGATTCCCCCCCCACACTAGATGCCCCGCTGTCCTCTGGATGGACTTTCCCGGCGGCCAGTTTAAAGTCAACAGATGTAAAAGATGGCAGGCTTCCATTTTTCTTTGGTTGCGTTTTTGATGTTTCTCCCAGTGGTGACACTTCCTTGCTTTTTCGAGTGAAACCTCTTCCTTTGTTACTGGGAATGTTCTGGTTATCCAATAAAGGGTCAGAGTCGCTACTGTGGACCATATTGAAGTAGGTACACTTGGGCGTGGACGGCTTGGTCATGTCTTCCAGCTCAGAAGAGGAGCTTGCAGCTAGCGGGGCCGTTTTTCTTCCACAAGGTGCGTAAGGTGCGTCTTCACTTGTGTTCTCTTGACCTGTGTCAACCGATGTCGTATCCCCATTTTCGTACATCCCCATTGGAACAGGGGGAGATTTACGAATAAGGTGGTTTTCTTTAAGAAGCCACCTCCCTTTGTCTATCAGGATTCCTTCCCCAGAGTCATTCTTTGCATTAAAGGCTGGACATTGTGCAAGTTCAGAATTTCCAAAGGAGTCTGAAGAGTTACAGAAGATTTGGTCCTGAACTGAAGTGTCAATCACAGAGGCAGGACTGTTGAGGATTCTTGAAAGTTTCTTCAAGCCATTATCCTGGGTTTTAGTTTTATGGCTTCGGTAAATGAACCGTCTCTCTGCCTCATCCTCTCCGCTTTCAGTTAGAAGATCTGTAGAATCCTGTAGCAGGTCTCCTCCACTGTCTGATGTATCATGCCTGTAATCAGAGAGGTCAGATGTGTTGGGGCTAGGAAGATTTTTCCTACCATTATGATTGTCCACATTGTTTTTGGATGAAGACATTGTTCTGTGTTTGCATCTGTCTGGCTCGATTCTTAGAAAGCCATTTGGGTCATAAGTGAAAATCAGAGAAGAGGACTTTAGTGCTAAATTGAGAAAATCCAGCAGCTGCTGGGGGAACACTGTGTTTGGACAAAGATTATTGAGTATGTGGACATTGTTATCCATATCTGCTTCTTCTTTTCCTGAAGAATCTTGCTGGGCTTTGTGTTTTTCCTCACTTTTGCACGATTCCCAGTTTAGAAAGTCACTGAATGAAGCACCTTCCAAACAGTGGTGTGACTGAGTATCCAAGTCTTTGTCTGTATCCAATGCATTGCTCTGATTGCCATCATGTTTGTCTGTTCCATCATCCTTCTCTTCACCAGGATGAGTCAGATTCTTACTAACACTTTTCTCCTCCAATGTCTGGAGATCGATTTCAGTTACCGCTTCATGACCTTTATAAGGCTCTAAATATTTATCTTCTTGATCCAGCTGTAGAAGAGGGCTTGGTTCTGCATCAAAATGTTCATTGCTATCAGCTTCTTCATCATTATATTTAGCGTTATAAAAGTGTTTCACACTTCCTTCCTCTGATTTCTGGAGCTCATATTCAGGATCTGATTCATGCCATGTGCAAGACGATGATTTGTGGTCGGATCGTTCAATCTCTTGATCGGATGCCGAAGAATGGTGTAGTTCAGCAGTTGGATTTTCACGTTCTGACATGCTACACGTTGTTTCTTCAAGGTCATTGTTACTCTCATTATGGTTATTATCATTATGACTCTGTGGATCAGCTTCATCTACACTAAAGTCAGATGCCGCTGACTCATTATACATTGCATCTTTCTCTTCTGTCTGGATAGTGCCGTTGTTTGGGTGGCGTTCTTCTACAGTGTCAATTTCTGAAGCCACTGATATAACATCCGGCTGTTTAAGACGTCCTCTGGTTTCACAGTAGATGTGCTCCTCCTTTACATTTACGCCACATCCTTCTAAATTATCTGTAAAATCTGCCCTTTTACAATGGGTAACAATCACCTCAGAGTTTGATCTGACATTTTTTGCCTCTGTCCCTGAAGAGGGAGAAAGCAGTTCAGATTCTGATTGCATACAACTTGCATCTTCTTCCCATTTCACTTTGTCTTTCAGATTAGCCGGGCTGTAATCTGACGCCTGAACCTCATCAAGTTGTCTTATCTCATCCTCTGTGTTCCTTTCATCAATCATATGGACATTGTCTATCATCTTTTGTTCCTTCACACATAGATCTGCTTGGCTTGGTTCATTTTCTAGAACCCATTCCTGGCTTGTCTTAACATCATCCACAAGTTCACTTTTATATGCTATAACTAGTCCTTTCTGGTTAGTCATATCCTCAGTTTGGACAGTTTTCAAGTCTGATTCATCCACTACTAGCACATTACTCAGAAGTGCAGGATTATGGGGACTTGATTCGAGCAGCTGCAGGTCTTCAGATTTTGCTGATAATAATGCAGGCTTAGTGGTTATAATATCAGCAGATTGACTTTGATTCTTTTCTAAATGTCTTGCTTTTCCCTTTAAGAAGCTCCCCAAATCATCGACGTTCTCACAAGCAACATTGGTGGTTTCTTTTTTAAGACCAGAATGCTCTTTAGTTGGTTTTGCTCTACCAAAACAAGTCCATTTATTCCTAACTAGTAAAGAAACCTCTCTGCGGAGATCCTTACACATGTTTAGCTCATCCATTACCTCTTTGATGCCAAAACTACGCTCTTTATCTTGAACGTCCTCTTCTGAGTTAAACTCTGAGTGTCTTGGTGATATACAGGGACTTTCTTTGATATCATTTGTCTTTTGGAAATCTCTCCAGCTCCTCTTTAACTGAGCAGAAGTTGAGCTATGGAGATTCACCAGGCTGGACTGCAGCTCTTCTTCATTCTCTATTTTGGTGAGATTTTGGATGGATTGCATGACCTGCAGAGCCTCTGGATTGCTGCTCGAGTTATTAGCTTTTGCAAAACCCGATTCCTTTTCGGCATAATTGGCGATTCCATCTCTCAAAGTCATCACTGTCAGTAAGGAGAGAAGAGCCTTAGATGGGGAGCCAAAAACCGAGGATAACATTGAGGAGAAGTCAGGAAGGCTGCTGGATTTCTTCCTCTTCTTCAAGGATGATAAATGAGAATCACTACAGGCTCTTCTGATTAACGGGACAGATGAACATAACTGCTCCAAAACTTGTTTCATACCTGACCTATGGTTCAGCTGTGTGTTTGGTGATGTATTACCTCCAGTGTCTGGCAATTTGGAAATCAATTCCTCTAAAGATTTATCCTGTCTTGCGCCAATCTTCTTTTCAGGAGCGTGTATTCTCACACTTGGCATAGATTTAGATCTTCTCAGGTGCTGTGTCTCCACAGGTTCTCCCTCACACCCAATTTTTACAGGTTGTCGAGACATTGTCTTATTCATTGGGGCGGAGTTTTCCTCTGATTCATATCTCATCTCTGAAACGTCAGAGAAATCACTTTCAATCTGAAATCTAGCTCTAGATTCATGTGGGTTTACCTCATCCATATAGGGTATTGATTCAGGGTGAATTTTTTCCAACCAGTTTTTCACATACTGGTGCACGTTGCAGGGAGATGAATGGAGCACTGGCGTAGAAACACTTTCACTCAACTCCTTGCACTTTTTTACAGATTTTGTAATGCTGCCATTCCCAGACCTTTGCTTTGTTAGAATAATGAAAGGTGCTGAATGTGACGATGGGATCATGTCTAATCGTTCCTTCATTAGAAGCCTTTGCATATCACTATGACGTTGAGCTGTGTCCATCAACGAGTTACTATGCAATGCATTTATCTTCGGTGACTGAATTTTCCTTCGCTTTTTAACCTTTTGCCTACCACTTTCTGTACACCTATGTGATTCTGGAGAATCGTTATATTTTTGGTTTTTTAAAAAGTCCTCAACGGTACTGTTTTGCTTTTTGTCTTTTACAATGCTTTTTAGAAGCACGTGCTTGTCTGTCATTTTATTTTGAAAGTCCTCTTTAGTTGATGTCTCCACCCCTTTTTCTGAGGTTTCACACCTCGCATGAATTTCATAGTCGTTACAAGACGATGCATTGTTGCTTATTGTTTGGGAAGAGCTTGATTGGCTAGATACTAGAGATAAAAATTTATTGTTCCTAGCATTACCAGAACCAGAACTCACAGATGGATTGGTAAGATCAGTGTCACAATCATTGCGTGAAGATCGAGGCCTTGATTCAGCAGGCTTTTTATGTTCTTGAGACGTCAATTCACACCCGCGGTCCTCACCGTCCCAGGATTTTGCAGAAGAGTTTTCACGTGTATCCTGCGACTGATGAATATGCGTTATAGTTTTCATAATCTCCGTTTCTTTGTTGTGCAACTGAAGAACCTCTGCCATCCCTGAGAGAGAGGAATGAGTCTTATTGCACTTGGCTTTTTCTAGATTCTTCTTCCTGGCTTTTGGTACAGGTCTTGCACTGCTAGAGCTGCTATGACTGACAACACAGTACCCTTCCGACAGCTCACTTTCAGCTGTATGCTCTATATGTGAGTATGCACCAACTGTGCTTTCTTGAACCTCGGTTTGTGATGGCCTCTTTATATTCTCCACTGAAGTTTCTTTTCTTCGGACACGCCTAGGCCCTGGAGTGGGCAGTCTCCTGAAACGTGCTTTATTTTTTTTTTCGAAGGCCTCATAGATGACACTTCCACATTCTCCTTGTTTATTTAATTTGTTTGGTTCAAAGATTTGTGTATTCACACCTTTAGATTCATAGTCGTCTAATTTTGACTTTCTTGTTCTGTTGTTATTATTATCCTTATTATCTGCGGAGTTGTAGTTTGAGATTGGCTGTGAAAATGCTGCCATCTTCTGGCTATTAACACCGGCTCGGCTTACTGTGGTGGTCCAGCGAATCATCTCCTCTTGTTTTATAGTGAGATGCACTTTCATCTCCACGGTCATGCTGCCATCATGGTTCACTCGAAACGATTTCTCAATCTCATCTTCTGAAGGTATAATTACGCAATCCTTTTCCTGTAATCCAGTCATTAAGTCACGGTTCTTTATCTCCTCTGATTCTAGTGCTTGATTGTTTACGTTCACCGTCGATCCCATTTTCACGTCACTGGAGCGACTTTCATTTAGTGACATATTGATCTGGTTTACGAAATATCTTTCAGACGATAATGAGAAATTTCTTGATCTTGGTCTACTGCTAGTTAAGTTTTGTCGAACCGCTTTCCAATTTCCAGTTCGAGTACAAAGAAGAAAACAAACAAACAAATATTTCGTTAATTAATGAATGCACTTTTACATTATACGCTATTATAATTTTATAGAGTATTGCTTTGAATAATTATTGGCACCCAAAAAGATTTAAACATTGAATAAGTGATATGAGATCAAACATGCAACAATAATTATGTAATTCTATTTAGACATTTTTTTTTCCACCAAACATAAAACAATCAGTTGGAAACGATTATAAGCCTTACAAAGAATATTAAGTGATGACTGGCTGATTAAC
Source organism: Silurus lanzhouensis (assembly GCA_039877035.1). Classification (NCBI taxonomy): domain Eukaryota; kingdom Metazoa; phylum Chordata; class Actinopteri; order Siluriformes; family Siluridae; genus Silurus; species Silurus lanzhouensis. The sequence goes on from JBCEWE010000220.1 coordinate 1,814,067, forward strand.
AGCAGTGTGTCACTTCCTGTTATGATGCTAGAGACACATGTCCACATCCTTCATGAGAAATGTTGATTCTGTGGATGTCGTGTGTTTATTTAGATGTATTTTTGCCTCATTATTTCTTGGAACATCTCAATAAACAGAGGTTTTAAACTAAACTAACCTAGTGCAAAGGAAAATTCATAATGCCATAGATGTCTTATAGAATCAGTGATCAGGTTCAGAGATCAGTTCAGGTTCTTTATTTTGTGATTATTTTGTTTATTTTCACTTGCTATGTATCTATTTACAGTCTATTGCCAAAGGTTTGTGGACACCTGGTCATAAGTATGATATGACCATACTCATTCCACATTTTGTCTCAATTTGCTCTTATAATTCCCTCCAAAATTTCCACTAGATTTTGTATTGTGTTCAGCAGCCACACAGGTGTTAGTAAAATCAGGTACTGATGTAGGTGAGGTGAGGAGGCCTGGGGTGCAGTCAGTGGTCTAATTCATCCCAAAGGTGTTCAGTAGAGATGAGATCAGAGCTCTATAGCAGGCCACTCAATAGCTTTCACTCCATAACGTTGTAAACAATATCTTCATGGAGCTAGCGATCTAGCGACAGATCTTTGTTAATGTCCATGTCTTACTCATATTTCCTTGTTGCCTGGTTTCTAGTTTGACCTCCTGGTATTGATCTGTGTCTGTGTTTTCGTTTACAATTATGAATATTCCAGTGATAAACATTCCTACCTGTTATGTGAACTATGGTTTAAATTGTAAAATCACCATAAACACAATGCTGATTTGACACATCTGGAATGCACTGTAAATCATCACCATTAGTCTCTATCAACACCATTAGAACTGTCAGTAAAGAACTAATTGTAGAGCTTACGTGGCTGTTTCTTTGTAGACCCCGTGGTTTCAGATATGACTGAGCGTGAGGGTTGAGAGGATGCATGGAGTTTGAAGTTAGCCTGCTGAAAGGGTTCATTACCAGCTGCTACAATGACACCAGAGCACAGGATCAAGGCGGGCAGACCTTCAACCTACAATGGAATAATGTACATTTGTTCTCACAGTTATTCCTTTCAGCTGTATTTGTGATTTTTCTTGTAACATTTACTCCCAACCAGAGCTGTCAGGTCTTAATATTTGGGAGTTTTCAGACATTTATTCATATACGCAAGACAAATACGTCATTTATCATCAAGTGTAAATTCAAATCGAACTAATGGTTGCAAGTTCTCCATAGCCAGATACAATTCAAATAATAAAACACACACCAAAGTGAACAAATTAATTGCAGTCCTGGGCAAAAAAGGACAAAGTACATATAATGTACATATACGCAATAAGCTGTAATCAATAAAGTATATCTAAGTCTATAATAATCTTAACAACACATCATTGATCAGAAAATGAGCACAAATGCACTTCTGAGAGCTCCTGTGCAAACATTTGCCTGTTTACATTTTCTGTATCCAAACAGTTTGGGGGGGAAAAGTTAGAAACAGACTTAAATTGCATTTTTGTATGTAAAAGTGAGACACAAAAAAAGCGAATAAGGTGTATATGAGATGTCAGTGTGTACACAAGGTTCCCCAAAAAAATGCAGCCTCATAAATAAACTCATGAATGGAACGAGGATTGAGAGAACAGGGAGACATCTACAGCATTTACAGCATTACAGCATTATTTTCTGATCAATGATTTGTTAAGACAATTAAAAGCTTGGGCCCAGGTCTTTTGTTTGCATTTTTTTATTGGGCTTATACTAATTGTTTTAAATATGCATGGACAGTTTTGTACTATTTCAAATGATGCTTTTTGAATTGGGTATATGATGATTTAGGCATGAAGCATACTGACCACCTGGAGAGCTCAAACACATCTTTAATATACAAGATTTAGGCTTAAACAGCATTATTAAAGCACTCACTCGTCTGCCATCAGTGGTGTATAGCTTGACCACAGGGAATTGCATCACTTGGGAAAGATATTCCAAGAGAGCCTCATAAGTCGGAGCTGTCCTCCTCTGCAAAACAACTATGCGCTTAGAGCTGGGATCCCTGTTTTTAAAAACCACAAGCCTTTTCGGAGTTCTCACAGTCACCGAGCTTTCAGCCATGTTCGCCATCCTGCCCGCTTCATTCTTTCTGACCATCTGCCGGATCAGTCCTCTGCGTCCGTGACATTCTGCGCTTGTAGGTCTGGTGCTGTTCCAGGGAACATGCCTCCGGTTTATCTTATCAGGGTTCAGGGGTTTGACCTTTCTTTGGTCCGAGCACACATAAGAGGCCCCATGCTGCAGATCGTCTAAGCTCCGGATAGCGCGTGTACCTTTGGGTGTTGTGATGGTGCGTACCCCAAACGGTAGAGGCACTTTTTTCGAAAGGGCGTTCAGAAGAGCGTCAAACGTCTTGAACGTGCGACTGTTGATGACTACCCAGTGTCCCGAAAACGATGGGTCTCCGCTCTTGTGAAAACAAACTCTCTTTGAGTTTTTGGATGCAGGTAGGGGTCTTGAAGGAGGAGTCTGTGTGCTCCTCAAGAAAACATCTGGCTGTTGTGGGTCATGATGGGGAGGAGTGTTCATGGTCAATCAGACCTGCTATTTAATACACACACAATTATAAATTAATGTCGTTTTCTTTCATCATTGCCTATTATTCCTGCAAATAGAGGAGCTTTTATTTAAGTGTCTTGCTACTGCTACATTACTGTGCCATCCCTATTGAAACATTTATTTTTATACTATGGTTGCATTGTATATCCTGGCTTATTAAATACGGTCTGATTATATTCAATTATAATACATTTGCATTTAAATCTAGATCTCTTCTTCATCTTTCGGCTGCTCCCATTAGGGGTCGCCACAGCGGATCATCTGTCTCCATACCCCCCTGTCCTCTTTCACACCAACTACCTTCATGTCTTCCCTCACCACATCCATGAACCTCCACATCCATGAACCTCCTCCTTGGCCTTCCTCTTTTCCTCCTACCTGGTGGCTCCATCCTTAGCATTCTTCTACCAATATAACTCATGTCCCTCCTTTGCACATGTCCAAACCATCTCAATCTTGCCTCCCTCACCTTGTCACCAAAACGTCCTACATGCGCTGTCTTGCTAATAAACTCATTTCTAATCTTGTCCATCCTCGTCACTCCCAACGAAAACCTCAACATCTTCAGTTCTGCTACCTCCAGCTCCACCTCCACCTCCTGTCTTTTACTCAATGCCACTGTCTCTAAACCATACAACATCGCAGGTCTCACCACAGTCTTATAAACTTTCCCTTTTATTCTTGCAGATACCCTTCTATCACAAATCACTCCTGTCACTCTTCTCCACCCAATACACCCTGCCTGCACTCTTTTCTTCACTTCCCTAACACACTCTCCATTACTTTGCACTGTTGACCCCAGGTACCTGAACTCCACCACCTTCTCCACCTCTTCCCCCTGCAACCGCACCACTCCACTGCCCTCCCTCTTATTTACGCACATGTACTCTGTCTTACTCCTACTGACTTTTATTCCCCTTCTCTCCAGCGCGTACCTCCACCTCTCCAGGCTCTTCTCAACCTGCTTCCTACTCTCACCACAAATCACAATATCATCCGCAAACATCATAGTCCACGGAGACTCCTGTCTGACCTCGTCTGTCAACCTGTCTATCACCACCGCAAACAGGAAAGGGCTCAGCGCCGATCCTTGATGCAGTCCAACCTTAACCTTGAACCAGTCTGTCATTCCTACTGCACACTTCACTGCTGTCACACTGTCCTCATACATGTCCTGCACCACCTTTACATACTTCTCTGACACACCTGACTTCCTCATACAATACCACAACTCCTCTCTCGGCACTCTGTCGTACGCTTTCTCTAAATCCACAAATACACAATGCAACTCCTTCTGACTTTCTCCATACTTCTCCATCTAGATAATGGTCAGATTTCCAAATACTATATAGACACCAGACCTTTCCACTCCTTATTTGATCTTCCCCAAACTGTTACCACATAATTATATGTTCCAGTATGACAATATCCCTGTGCAGAAAGTGATCTCAATGAAGATTACTGCACGTGGGTTGTAATGGAAGACCTTGATTGGCCTGTTATAGAGCTCTGAACCTAACCTGAACCTCCTCACCTCATCTACATCAGGACTCCTTTGTTGCACAAATCCCCAGAAGCACATTATAAAATCAAGTGGAACATCCTCCCAGAAGAGTGGAGTTTATTATACAGGCAAATGGAGACTAAATGTGGAATGGGGTGTTTAAAAAGCATGTATGAATCGAATATATATTATATTAGACAGATCATTTAAATGTTTTCCAGATGGAAATTCATAATATGACGGTTATTATGAGGTGTTCTGTTACGACACACTTTACTCTTAATGGTTTTAAGGAACTAATACGCCATATACATGTACAGACTGTTCTTTACACCTTATTATTATTAGCACTAGCTTTATTTTTTCACAATGTTAATATTGACTATGCAAAATCTGCCGTGATGCGGCGATTCAAATAAACAAAAATGTAGATAAAAATTCATCTTACCTCACTTCACATTTCATGCGATCCTGATGTGGAACTTGTGAGCTGCTAGCTCCAGTCACTGAAAAGATTATCTCTGACACAGGCATAGCTATTTTTGGACGGCCGGCATCCGAGTTAATTTGTGTAATCTTTGCTCATGGATAATCAGCGTTTCAAGCAATGCAGCATGCAGCAGAAGATTTGAGTTAAACAGCCAAGTGCAATCGTCTTTAAAAAATAAATTTTATAAAAAGGTGTGCATTCAAATAATGTTAGTATTATCAGTATGATGTAGTATTTGCTCAACTAACTCAACAACTCAACAAACAAACAAATAAATAATATATAATTATTATAATAATGTCTCCAGGATTCCCTAATTTCTTCTTTGAGCATACAATATATAGACAAAGGTTTGTGGACACCTGACCATCAAACCCATAGATACAATTTCTATTCTATTCTATTCTATTCTATTCTATTCTATTCTATTCTATTCTATTCTATTCCACATATAGTCTACCTTTTGCTGCTATACTAAGCTCCACCCCCTGTTGACAATTTGGTCAGGGCTTTCAGAATTTGTACTTATTTAGCTACAAGAGCGTTAGTTAGATCAGGCAATGGTATTGGGGGATGAGGGGCCTGGGAGACAGTCTGTGTTTAATTCATTCCAAAAGTTGTTCAGTGGGGTTGGGGTCAGGGCACTGTGAAGGACAGTTCTTGCATTCCAACTTTTTTGGTTATCTTAATGAAGCTCGCTTTGTGCACAGGAGAAATGTCACGCAGGAACAGGTTTGTGCCTTTTTATTCCAGTAAAGAACTTACTGGCAACAGATTAGGAAAGACCCTCATATTTGTGAATGGTCATGTGTCCATTATCATTTGTTTATACTGTATAGTATATTTCAGGGTCTACAGCTCTTGTTTTCACTCAGACCAATTAAAAAATGCACTTTCATTACTCCTGTGTGTATGTGTGTGTGTGTGTGTGAGTGATGGCTAGCAGATGGTTGAGAGTGTTGTTAGTTTCTTGCAGAGATGTAATCAGATTTGGGCTGTGTGCTAATAGAGATTAGTGTGTGAGAGATAGTGAGGGTTTATTCTGCAGCTAACAATAAGGGAGAGGGAAGTGTAAAGCTGGTGCCTCTCAGTAAGAGACCTGCAACAACTGCACAAGCGCACATTGGAACTATTTAGGCAGATTTCTCATTAGTCAAGTGAAGTAACAGGAACATTTCTTACTCTGTATAATTTTTGCGAATCACTGATGATGTTTCCCAATACGGCTTTGAAAGTAACACAAAATGGGATCTTGAATGCTTCAGTACTAAGAAGTGTGGGTGGCTTTTGTATGAGTAGCATACAGCACACTTTTGTATAAACAGCATAGATATATACAGATGGTCCCCGAGTTATGATGGTTCGACACGATTTTTTGATCTTACGATGACGTTAGCGATATGACAAAATTGTAAAAATATGAAACAATTCACAACAAGCACAGGCAGCAGCGTACGATGTACGATACGCTGGACGTGCAGCTGGGAGGAGCGTATCTCTCGCCCTGTGAGATGCCCCACTGTCGCTAGCGGTCGACGGGGTAAAGTTGCCAAGTAAATGTTTTTAAGTAATTATGGTGTTTTAAATGACTTAAATCATCAGGGCACCAAATGGATCTTATTCTATGTTTCCACACGGACGGTTTTAAATGCCGGATGTGTGCATCACGAAAATTAATTTTTAGTTAAATTTCTTTAAATATTTTTTTTATATCCGAGTAAAGAAAGGACATCATGAATAAATGTGTTATGTTAAAGGTAAATACATTAACCAGTACTTCAATTGAACCACTAGAGGTCTTCCTTGTGTACTTGCTAAGTCTTAAGTACACTTTACAAACACTTGACTTTTCCGGCCATGTTTTTTTTCCCCCCAAACTCTTACTGAATGGTTGGAGGCCCACAACATAGACATATGTCTTTGGATGCAGTACCATTAAATTTACCCTTCATTTGAACTAGGAGACCCAAGCCTGTTCCAGCATGACAATGCCCCTGTGTACAAATCCAGCTCCATGAAGATATGCTTTACATGGTTTAGAGTGGAGGATTTTGAGCAGCCTGTTTTAAATCTCTGACCTCAACCCTACCGAACACCTTTAGGATGGAACGCTGACTGCACCCCAGGCCTCCTCACTTACAGGAGTACCTGCTAACACCCCTGTGTCTGAATAAGCACAAATTTGCACAAGTACTCTCTAAAATCTAGTGGAACACCTTCCCAGATTAGTGGAGCGGATTATAAGAGTAAATTGGGACTAAATGTGGACTGTAATGCTTAAAAAGCACATACCATACTTATGACCAGGTGTCGGCAAACCTTTAGCTATATATACAGTATATATATAAATATAAATTTGACGACCATTCTTTTATGTGAAATATTTGGTTCTTGGACAAACATCAGTGACCTAAAACGTCTTATACATAGCGATATTGCGACAGTTTAATATTCTTGCGATTAAATGTCAAAACATGTTTCTCAGACCAGGGTCCAGGTACCTTCTGGTCATTCAATTTTCACTTTAGAAAGAGCATTCGAAAAAATGACCTTCATTTTGGTTTTATTCTAATACTCAGCACCAGACTACAGAAGAACAAGTCATTTTTCAGTTTCTTTGTGGATGCACGAAAAATAAAATCATAAGAAAATGTTAGGAAAAAATACGATTTTGTAATGCCTAATTGCAGAACTGTAACAGCAATACGTCACAGCATTTTCAGAACACCTGCGAGTAAAAGACAGGAGGTGGAGCTGGAGGTAGCAGAGCTGAAATGTTGAGGTTTTCGTTTGGAGTGACGAGGATGGACAGGATTAGAAATGAGTTTATTAGAGGGACAGCTTATGTAGGACGTTTTGTAGACAAGGTGAGGGACGTGAGATTGAGATGGTTTGGACATGTGCAGAGGAGGGACATGGGGTATATCAGTAGGAGAATGCTGAGGATGGAGCCACCAGGAAGGAGGAAAAGAGGAAGACCAAGGAGGAGGTTTATGGATGTGGTGAAGGAAGACATGCAGGTAGTTGGGGTGAAAGAGGCAGATGTAGAGGACAGGGGGGTATGGAAACGAATGATCCGCTGTAGCGCCCCATAATACGAGAAGCCAAAAGAAGAAGTAGTTTGAGATCAGATAGGTTATTTAGATTTAACCACAGCGGATTAAACAGTAAATCTCATATCTCACATCTCTCTCTCTCACACACACACACACACACACACACACACACACACACACACACACACACACACACACACACACACACACTGTTCTGGTTGCATTGTCTCAGATCTTATTTACAGCTGTAATACATTATTTATAAACTTACATTTCACTCCCTACAATATAATATCATTTAGTTAGCGATGTGACATTATTAGCTTAGACAAACACACTTACCTGACCAAGCAAGCGCAACGCCTGTTGCGTGTCCACGGTTACCATAGCAACGACCCAAACAAAATAGGTATATAAAAGCGTGTGACGCTCCAAACATTAAAAACAACATTAAACGTCCACTACACTGTCTGACCAAATCTTTCCGCTTATGAATAAATTGTCTGAAATCTCTGATAAAGCTTTTCTCGTGTAGATCACTAGGTCTCAGCCAGATAATAACTGCATACGGTACTCCAGGTAGGAGGTTCATGTCCTGGCTGAAAAGTTGTTGCCTCCATGTCTGATTTAAGGGGTCCGGTAATTCCACGTTATCACCTATTTGTAGCCTTTATAATTATCTTATTAACTGTTCTGTTTTCGCTAAACTTAAAAAGTACGTGTTAGTCATTTTGTTTTGACAGCTCCGTGCTTTCAAAATAGCGCCACCAGAAATGCTTTAAGATCAGACATGCGCAGTATCATCGCAACGAGTTTTTTTTTAGATTGAAATGCCAGGGGTATAAACTATACCTAAACTATAATCTGACTACCTCCAGCTACTTCAAAGCCCTTACAACGGTCACTGTATCATTTGTTTAATAGTTGTACAATTTTATAATATGTAACACCAGGTACAATTTGATAATATGTAACCCTAAGTTACAATTTTATAATAAGTAACACCAGGTTCAATTGTATAATATGTAACGCTAAGTTACAATTTTAGAATATGTAACTCTAGGTACAATTGTATAATATGTAACTTAAGTTAAAATTTTATAATAAGTAATGCTAAGTTACAGTTTTATAATATGTAACTCTAGGTACAATTTTATAAAATGTAACGCTAGTTACAATTTTATAATATGTAACACCAGGTACAATTGTATAATATGTAACACCAGGTACAATTGTATAATATGTAACGCTAAGTTACAATTTTAGAATATGTAACTCTAGGTACAATTGTATAATATGTAACTTTAGTTAAAATTTTATAATAAGTAATGCTAAGTTACAATTTTATAATATGTAACTCTAGTTAAAAGTTTATAATATGTGACTCTAGTTACAATTTTATAATAAGTAATGCTAAGTTACAGTTTTATAATATGTAACTCTAGGTACAATTTTATAAAATGTAACTCTAGTTACAATTGTATAATATGTAACACCAGGTACAATTGTATAATATGTAACGCTAAGTAACAATTTTAGAATATGTAACTCTAGGTACAATTGTATAATATGTAACTTTAGTTAAAAACTTTTAGTAATGCTAAGTTACAATTTTATAATATGTAACTCTAGTTAAAAGTTTATAATATGTGACTCTAGTTACAATTTTATAATATGTAACTCTAGTTAAAAGTTTATAATATGTAACTCTAGTTAAAAGTTTATAATATGTGACTCTAGTTACTTCTTCTTCTTCTTCTTCTTCTTTCGGCTGCTCCCATTAGGGGTCGCCACAGCGGATCATCCGTCTCCATACCACCCTGTCCTCTACATCTGCCTCTTTTACACCAACTACCTGCATGTCTTCCCTCACCACATCCATGAACCTCCTTCTTGGCCTTCCTCTTTTCCTCCTACCTGGTGGCTCCATCCTCAGCATTCTTCTACCAATATAATTCATGTCCCTCCTCTGCACATGTCCAAACCATCTCAATCTCGCCTCCCTCACCTTGTCACCAAAACATCCTACATGCGCTGTCCCTCTAATAAACTCATTTCTAATCTTATCCATCCTCGTCACTCCCAACGAAAACCTCAACATCTTCAGCTCTGCTACCTCCAGCTCCACCTCCTGTCTTTTACTCAATGCCACTGTCTCTAAACCATACAACATCGCAGGTCTCACCACAGTCCTATAAACTTTTCCTTTCAATTTTGCAGATACCCTACTATCACAAATCACTCCTGTCACTCTTCTCCACCCACTCCACCCTGCCTGCACTCTTTTCTTCACTTCTCTAACACACTCTCCATTACTTTGCACTGTTGACCCCAGGTACCTGAATTCCTCCACCTTCTGAAGCTCTTCTCCCTGCAACCGCACCACTCCACTGCCCTCCCTCTCATTCACACACATGTATTCTGTCTTACTCCTACTGAGTTTCATTCCCCTTCTCTCCAGCGCATATCTCCACCTCTCCAGGCTCTTCTCAACCTGCTCCCTACTCTCACAACAAATCACAATATCATCCGCAAACATCATAGTCCAGGGAGACTCCTGTCTGACCTCGTCCGTCAACCTGTCCATCACCACTGCAAACAGGAAAGGGCTCAGGGCCGATCCTTGATGCAGTCCAACCTTCACTCTAAACCAGTCTGTCGTACCTACTGCACACTTCACTGCCGTCACACTGTCCTCATACATGTCCTGCACCACCCTCACATACTTCTCTGACACACCTGACTTCCTCATACAATACCATAACTCCTCTCTTGGCACCCTGTCGTACGCCTTCTCTAAATCCACAAATACACAATGCAATTCCTTCTGTCCTTCTCTATACTTCTCCATCAACATTCTCAAAGCAAATAAAGCATCTGTGGTGCTCTTTCTCGGCATGAAACCATACTGTTGCTCACAGATGGTCACCTCTTCTCTCAGCCTGGCTTCCACTACTCTTTCCCATAACTTCATGGTGTGACTGATCAACTTAATACCCCTGTAGTTACTGCAGGTCTGCACATCTCCTTTATGCTTAAAGATCGGTACCAGCACACTTCTTCTCCATTCCTCAGGCATCTTCTCACCTTCCAAAATCCTGTTAAACAATCTGGTCAAAAACTCCACTGCCATCTCTCCTAAACATCTCCACGCTTCTACTGGTATGTCATCTGGTCCAACCGACTTTCCACTCTTCATCCTCTTAATCGCTGCTCTTACTTCCTCCTTACTAATCCTATCTACATCCTGCTTCACCAACTCCACATCATCCAACCTTCTCTCTCTCTGATTTTCCTCATTCATCAGCTGCTCAAAATACTCCCTCCACCTTCTCAACACACTCTCCTCACTAGTCAACACATTTCCCTCTCCATCCTTTACTGCTCTAACTTGCAGTACATCCTTTCCAGCTCGGTCCCTCTGCCTGGCCAATCTGTACAAATCCTTTTCTCCTTCCTTAGTGTCCAACCTCTCATACAGCTCCTCATATGCCTTTTCCTTGGCTTTCGCCACATCCCTCTTAACCTGCTGCCGCATCTCCTTGTACTCCTGCCTACTTTTCTCATCACTCTGTCTATCCCACTTCTGTTTTGCCAACCTCTTTCTCCTTATGCTCTCCTGCACTTCCTCATTCCACCACCACGTCTCCTTGTCTTCCTTTCTATTTCCAGATGTCACACCAAGTACTTTTCTAGCTGCCTCCCTCATCACTCCTGCAGTAGTTGCCCAATCATCCAACACCTCCTTAACACCACTGAGCCTCTCTCTGACCTCTTCCCTGAACCTCACACTACACTCTTCCTCCTTCAGTTTCCACCATCTTATTCTTCTTTCAGTCCTCGCTCTCCTCCTCTTCTTCTTCGCCTCCAAAACCATCCTACAGACCACCATCCTATGCTGTCTAGCTACACAGTCCCCTGCCAACACCTTACAGTCTCCAATCTCCTTCAGGTTGCATCTCCTGCATAGCACATAGTCCACCTGTGTGCACCTTCCTCCACTCTTATACGTCACCCTATGATCCTCCTTCTTCTTAAAATAAGTGTTCACCACTGCCATTTCCATCCTTTTAGCAAAATCTACCACCATCTGCCCTTCCACATTCCTCTCCTTAACACCATACCTACCCATCACCTCCTCGTCACCTCTGTTCCCTTCACCTACATGCCCATTAAAGTCCGCCCCAATCACCAACCGTTCTTTCCTAGGTACACCATCTACCACTTCATCTAATTCACTCCAGAATCTTTCCTTCTCCTCCATCTCACAGCCAACTTGTGGAGCATAGGCACTGATGACATTTATCATCATCCCTTCAACTTCCACCTTCACGATCATCACCCTATCAGAAACTCTCTTCACCTCCACTACACTCTTACTGTACTCTTCCTTCAGAATCACCCCTACACCATTTCTCTTTCCATCCACACCATGATAAAACAGTTTAAATCCACCTCCAATGTTCCTGGCCTTACTCCCTTTCCACTTGGTCTCCTGAACACACAGCATATCTACCTTTCTCCTCTCCATCATATCAGCTACTTCTCTCCCTTTACCCGTCATAGTACCAACATTTAAAGTACCAACCCTAACCTCCACTCTCCTACACTGCTCCTTTTCCTGCCGTCTCTGTAGACGTCTTCCTCCTCTCCTTCTCCTCCTTCGGCCAACAGTAGCCCAATTTCCACCGGTACCCTGTCGGCTAACGATACCTGTGGCGGTCGTTGTTAACCCGGGCCTCGACCGATCCGGTATGAAATTCTCATTTGTGATCCGCATATTTGATTTGGCGCATGTTTTACACTGGATGCCCTTCCTAACGCAACCCTCCCCATTTACCCGGGCTTGGGACCGGCACTAAGAATGCACTGGCTTGTGCCTCCCTAATGGCTGGGTTAATATGTGACTCTAGTTACAATTTTATAATATGTAACGCTAGTTAAAGTTTTATAATACGTAACACCAGGTACAATTGTATAATATGTAACTCTAGTTCGTATAAAATTGTACAAGTATCAAACAAATAATACAGTAAGACAATTTGGATTTAAGTTCCAAACAAAAAAAAAAAGAAATATTCACACCTAAATATTGTGTACAAAAAATGCTTGAAAAATAAATGTATTCATTTAAATTTTGGTTTATCCAAAAATATTGTTTTTAATTGTTTTTATTTTTTGTTTATGTCAAAGTTGTAGCAACCAAACAGAACCTCTTAGTATGACAAAGAGAAATGTAGTATGAAGAAAAAAAAAAAAAAACTTGATTAAAGCTGCATGTGTACATAAACAGATTCACCCTCAGCTCTGCAAAAGCAACATAAAGGGTCAATGCACTGAAATATCATTTTTTGAAATAAAGCTGTGTAAGATAGAAGAGATTAAGAGTTTTATAGGATGCATCCTCATATTTCTAATTCAATGTTTAGAAGACAGAGTCCACCCTTTTCCCCCTGATGGGATGTTATCAAAGCGGTTATTCCAAAAGGACACAACATATGGCGAAGAAACGACCTTTGAACCAGTAGTCTAATTTCTCTAGTACGACCAGAAGAAGTGATGAAATATAGAAAAGAGACCTGAGATCTAATCGAGTTATTAAGAATCATAATAACAAACTCCCGTACATGGTATTTTATATGTAGACAGAAACTCAGAGTAAGAGAACTTGTGACTATCAGGAATGATTTCTTGAGATACCAGGCTAATATTATTATGAACCAGAATCTCATTTTTGTAAACAAACAAAAAAAAAGATCTTGGTCGTTCCAGATAAAGTAACTATGATTTATTATATATGCACGTATGTATGCACGTGTCCTACATAATACCCACTAAACAGTATTTCTACGGTTGAGTTGTTGTTGTCGTTGTTGTTTAATCGATTACTTCTGTCTCCCCGAACCTGCTCTTGCAGCTCGATTAGCTGTGCCTTCAAGAGACGTAAACACATCTCCTTCCTGCCTGCGCTGCTCGGCGGGCCGCCGGTGGGCTCTGCGTTAGTCGCGAGAGATTTGTCGGTTTTAAGGCGCTTCTGCTCCGCACGAGTGAGTTAGCCTTCACCATGGGGAAGAAGGAAGAGGATGAGGTCATCAGGATCGCGAAGAAGCTCGACAAACTGGCACAGAAGAAAAACGGGGTGAGCTCCTCTGTCATGAATGAATTCCCAAATGCAGAGACCGCGGGACAGAGCGGGCTAACATAATCTAGCCTAGCCTAGCCTAGCTTAGCATAGCAAAGAGCGGGGTTGCACGTCCCAAACAGACTTCTAGTGGACATCTAGTGCACTAACGATGAGTCGCCTAGTGTGTATGATTCCTAGCTCAAACCGAGGGAGCAGGGATAGGGAGCAGGGATCGATTTGGGATGGAGCGGTTTTTTTTTTTTAAACAAATGGAAAATAGACCCTGGTTTCCTTTGCGTATTTATTTAAAACGGTTGCATGAAATGAATTTATAGCGTAGACCAAGAATAAATGATATAACGAGTGAAGGATGTAGATTTTAATTTGATTTAGAACCCAGTCGAAGGGGTGTGTAAACAATACTAAACAATACGTTTGACATTTGGAAAGTGAAATGTTTCGAAGTAACTTCGCGTCGCAGAGTTTGGACGTAAAAACTAGACAAAGTGGTTTACTAGTGAACTAGTTGGCGCCCGGTTACCTGTTAACCTGGGCAGTTTAGCTACACCATGCTATCTGAATGAACAGCCGAGGTGATGCGCGAGCGCTACTAGTTACTAGTGACAGAGCGCGAGCGTCTCACTGAGCAAACCGAGAAGTTCTGATGTGCATCTGCTTCCAGACCTTCTGTATCCTCAGACTGCAACCATATCGTGAGCTTTTATTATCATTTCAACCATATATAGATGACGCAGTAGACAGTGAAATAAAAACGTTCCTCCAGAACCCTGATGCTACATACATACAACAATCACAGAAAACACAGGGCTGAGGACTAGTAAGTGTGGGAGGATCTCCAGAAGAACTTTTCTTGAAGATCTCAAAAATCGAACTTGACTGTAATGTTACTGTGCTTCCTCTTAGATATGATTTCTTCATATTTGGGAAATAGAATAGAAAGTATTTTACATTACACCATAACCTTCTTTTCTTGGAGTCTTTTATTTACCCCAAATTGTAGTTGTTGAATATCTCAGCTTGTCAGGAAGATCAGCACAGGATCAGCCATAGTTAGGGGCCTTGCTCAAGGGCCCAACAGTGACTGCTTGGCGGTGCTGGGACTCGACCCTCGAACTTTATGATCAGTTATCCAAAGAATGAACCACTGAACCAACACTGCTCTTTATTGCCCTTAAAAAGTTGATTTAATCTGTTTTACTGATGCAATTGTGTTTGCAAAGTTTTCTAGTTCAATAAATGTTAGTAACTCGATCAATATGCATTTGCTGTAATAATTTAATCAGTTTTAATATAAACGTTTTAAAAATGATATTTCTTTATGATTATTATTTTTCGTTGTATTATCGTTCAGTCAGGGGCTTTGGATCTTCTAAAGGAGCTGAAGATTGTGCCCATGACTTTGGAGTTGCTTCAGGTAATGTATATTTGTTCACTGTAGTGTAAGATCAGGGTCACATCGTTAAACTCGAATCAAATTGAATGTTTTTTTTCCCTTGCGTTTAATCCCCTTCTGCAGTCGACCAGGATCGGGATGTCCGTAAACGCCATCCGGAAGCAAAGCACAGATGACGAAGTGACATCGCTGGCTAAATCTTTAATCAAGTCCTGGAAGAAGCTTTTGGGTACGACCCACATTTGACAATGTTTTTGTTGTTGTTGTTTTTTTTTGAGGTAATTTTAAATGCTACTTTGTCTGATGTATCCATGTGTTATTTGGAGAATAGATGAACCTGCTGGTGGAGATAAAACCTCTGAGGATAAAAAGAAGGAGCCTGCAGCATCGGCCATGTCCCAATCGCAGGGTAGTCCTGAGCCCAGAGAGGAAAGGTGTGTGTGATATTAAAAAAAGGAGTTGTGGCAAATATCCAGAGGTCTATACACCCTGGTCGCAATATTTGACGCTATAAATTCAGGTCTTATCTGAAATAAGATGCAATTAAGAAAAAAAAAATAAATGAAGCAGGAAACCACACAGTATTTTTTTTTATTTTTTTTTTTTTTTTTTTTTACATTTTGTTTATGTGCTTGTTGCTTACACATCTGTTTTGTGTCTCCCTCCCTCACACTCTCACCTTTTTCTGGACCATAATCCTCTCCAGCTCCAGCAGTAATTCAAGCAGTAAAAGCGAGACTGTTGATATGATGCCCACCACCCACATGTCTGCGTTCCCTCGAGCACCAGGAACGTCCGACTCGGTGCGCCTTAAGTGCAGGGAAATGCTGTCCAACGCTCTGCAGACTGGAGGCAAGTCATCCTGCATATGCACCCGTTCTGCTTTCAGTGCCATTCATGCAACGATTTATGAGTGTAGACGAATTGTAATGAATGGACATTTGGTGCTTCCCAGATGGGTTCCTATCAAGGTTTCTTCTTCATGGCATCTCAGAGTTTTTCCTTGTCGTAGTCGCAGTTAATTGATTGATTAATTAATTGAATAAAATGGCTAATTAAATTACACAATTATTAATAGTTAGGATAAAATCCCAGTAAGAAAGAGGATAATCAGTACACTGGGCTGCACGAGTGTCATTTAAAGAATGAAACAGGTTTAAGAAAAGCAAAAGCAAGTCTTTGGATGTTCAGCATCCTGTGCATGGTGCTTATAGACTTTACTTACATGATTGTTTGCATGTTTTGGGGGGAGAGAAAAAAATCAGACCGTTCCATAATAGTATATATACAACATGTAGCGTTATTTTGTATTTGCAACATAATGCTGTGTTTTCTTTACACATCAGACGACCACATCACCATCGGGGCGGACTGCGACGAACTCGGAGCACAGATCGAGGAATATATCCTTTAAAGAGCCCCAAGACCGAGCCAGGTTCTTTATATGCTGTATGTCTTTTCATAGAAGTCATGATATTCCGAGCAGATCCTTGACCGAACCTCACGCGTCTTCATGGAGTTTAAGAACACGGACATAAAGTACAAGAACCGCGTCCGAAGCCGAATCTCGAACCTCAAGGATATGAAGAACCCCAACTTGAGGAGGAACGTTCTTTGCGGCAACGTGGGTCCAGATCGCATCGCCAAAATGACCGCAGAGGTGAGAGCCATCATCGGAACCGCTTTTTTTTGGCAGACTGCTCTGTGTGGTGCTGCCCTGTAGGGAAACGCTGTATGTAATTAATGGCAATAGAGGCATGAGCTGTAAGATTGAGTGTTTGTGTATGTGTGTGCTGACAGGAAATGGCCAGTGATGAACTGAAGGAGATGCGCAAGAATATGACCAAAGAAGCTATCAGGGACCATCAGATGGCCAAGACTGGAGGCACCCAGACTGACCTGTTCACTTGCGGGAGATGCAAAAAGAATAGATGCACCTACACGCAGGTAGGATTGTACACTTTTCACAGATTTTTCATATGTATTTGTATTTTTTTTCTTCCACTCATGAAATGACAGCCATGAGTTTATTTATTTTGATCTTGAAGTATTCCTTTCTAAAACAGGAAGTCGGAAAGATTTCCCCAGTAACCACAATGCGTTTGCGAACCTAAATCAAGAGTGGCCTCAAAAAGCCGAGGAAAACTTTTTCCTGCCATATAACACAAGGCAGTATAAATCCATAACCCGAGTTAGAAGCTGTTCTGAACAGCTGACCCACACAACATGCGTTGATCTGCTCAAACACTTTCCCTCATCATGTCCTACACAATGATTATCTTTCTCCTAGCTTTGAGTACATGTTGCACTCAGAGCAGCCGGTGATGTGTTTTGGAGTGGGGTTGTAGATGATGTGTTGCGATTTGGAGGGATTAATGAGCACAGATATGCTTCATCTTTCCAGCATATTAATGATTGTTTAGAAGGAAAATAAACAAAGAGGTATTTACACAAAACAGTATAATGTTTGAACAAATCTTTCTTATTCTATTTGAAAATTCAACTCCACTTTGTGTAAAACGTACTGTTATAATAACCTTCACTCTTTTGGGAAGATGTTCCACTAGATTTTAACATCCACACTCTAAACCATGTAAACCAGTGGTCCCAAACCCCTGGGCCGATCCGTGGGTCAATTGGTACCGGGCCGCACAGAAAGAATACATAACTTGCATTATTTTTGTTTTATTTATTATCTGATTCTGTTTTATTTTGGAAAATGACGATTCTCTCCGCCACATCTGTCTATGACTCACTCTTGATGCATGTCATGATGCCTCGGTCACATGACTTACCTCCAAGGGGCTGCTCTGGCCGCTAACACATAATACATTACCGCTAAATTGAAACCGCCAAGCCAGCAAAATGAACAAACAACAACACAGTGGATTCACGTTTATTATTCTATTTAGAAAATTATTTTTTATGCCAGTCGTATCATTTTATTTTGTTGTATTTATCCACCACACCTTGAAGGCCGGTCCGTAAAAATATTATCCCACAATAATCCATGGCGCAAAAAGGTTGGGGACCACTGATGTAAACCATATCTTCCCACATGTGGCTGGAAAAGTCTGGTGTCACAACATTTCTGTCTCATGAAAGCTAATCTATTACACAAAACATATTAAAAGAAAGAAAGAAATCGATGTAATGCTGGAAAAGGTTTGGGTCTCCTAGTTCAAGTGCATGGAACATTGGAAAAGCAGGTGCTACGAATGTGAAATTGATAGCACCTGATTAGGTCTATATACATTATATATACATTCATCGGATTTATAAAATGGCATATTCGTGAACTTTGAAATTACTTGGTGGAGACTTTTTTTTATTACAATTTTTGAGTTTTAATTGAGTTGTCACCAAACTGATACCTTTTGCGACATTTTCAAATTCCCCCTTCAGGTTCAGACTAGAAGTGCGGACGAGCCCATGACCACGTTTGTCTTCTGTAACGATTGCGGAAATAGATGGAAGGTGAGATTTCTATAATTTATTGTTTTTTTTATTTATTTAACCTCTTTTATTTAAGTTTTATTTGTACCTGCACTTTTTGTTCCCGAAATTGTACTGATTCATCATTTTTTGACCCAACAGTTCTGCTGAAGATGAAGTGGGGCGTCATCAGTGCAGAGAAATGGCAAAATTCCTGGACCATGACTTTGTACCATCAGCTGATAGGAACTTTTATATTTTTTTTTTTTCTTCTTCTTCTTAAATTTTTTTTTTTTTTTTTTTTTTTTTTTTTTTTTTTTTTTTTTTAAGGTGGGGGGCCTCCATCATAACCACGGCGGCTATGGACACCATCAATGTTTTTATCATTGTTTTGATCCACACCAAAACAATGTCCTGTTTTAACTTTCTGTATAGCTAGATTCAGACTTTGTACTATGATCATTGTTTTTTCTTTTTTTTTTTCCCCTTTAACATAAGTTTTTTTTATATGTGGTCTACTGGAGGTATTTTGGACTACATTCACATGTAGACTGTTTAACCTTGCCCTAATGGAAATTCCCAGTAGTTAGACCATCTTATTTTTTTTAGACTGTTTAACCCAATAAATTGAAAACCGTTAAGGCTTTTACATTTTAAATTCTGGTTTCCTGTTCGCCTGACATCTTTTGAAAATAAGCTAGACATAAGACGACTCTTTCTACTTTTATTCATATTTATATGCATGATTGGCAAATTTCTACTGTTTACATTTTTGTTTTCCATTTCAGGAGTAAAACAATTTTCCAAGACTTAGAATCGGTGTTATATAATCAATGCTTTTACATGTTCACGCCTCTCAACTGTACTGCTCTTCTCTGTTACTCAAACAACTGGACCCGTGGGGGGAGAGGGGGGCAGGGGGCATTCTGTATCTTTTATATCATGTTTTTCATTGATGTCTTACCGGGTTTTGATCCTAATCGAGATCAACTCTTCTTGAAGCTTATAAGAGTCCCCTTCAGTCCACTCCGCTGTTGCGATTTGACATCGCAACCATAGCGTTCGCGTGTCTCAGTTCACATTTCTACAGGCTAATTAGCATCCTCTGATGATCTGCAAACACTACCTTGGTGGCTGATGCAGACATTCGGTTACACCCATAGATTCAAACTTAGAACAGCACCGGCACCAGTTAGACGCAGTTGAAAGTAAACTTTTCACTTGGCTTGGAAATAAATACATGAACCTTGTTGTGACTGTAAGCAGTAAGAGGTCATCTGTAGATCTCAGAGGAATTTTCTCGCTTCTGCAACTAGAAACATGAAGGTTGGTCATATGCTACCAGTTATGTTTTAAACACATTAGCAGGCCTGATGCTAATTGTTTTTTATCTACAGTGCTGTTAAATTAGCCATTCAGATTAATCTGTAGGTCTCAGAAGTCGTTACAATTTATTTTTAAAGCACACGACTGTTGCCCAAAGTGCTGTACAGAAAATCAAAGGAAGATGCAGACAAAAAGTTAAAAGAGGGATTTTCTACTGAGACATAAGCTACATTGTTTTAAGACATGACTGAAAACCAAGCTTCGCTGCAGACTGAAGGAACAAGGAGGTGGTAACTAAGTGTTTTAAGCTCTTGGTTACTGATGGGAAGGTCTGGGGTTCAAGCCCTGGTATTTCTATTCTTTCACTTTTAGGCCCCTGAGTGAGGCTCCTAACCCTCTGTGCTCCAGGGGTGCTGTATCTTGTTTGATCCTGTGCTCTGACCATTAGGGTTGCACAAACCAGTGCACTCTTGGTGCCGGTCCCAACCCGGATAAATGGGGAGTGTTGAGTTAGGAAGGGCATCCAGCGTAAAACCGAATCAAATATGCAGATCGGTCGAGGCCCAGGTTACCAACGACCGCCACAGGTATTGTTAACCAACAGGGTACCAGTGGAAATTTTGCTACTTTGGGCCAAAGGAGGAGAAGGAGAGGAGGAAGACTTGTACAGAGACGGCAGGAAAAGGAAAAGTGTAGGAGAGTGGAGGTTTGGGCTGGTACTCTAAATGTTGGTAGTATGACTGGTAAAGGGAGAAAGTTAGCTGATTAAATGTTGATGTGTTTTAAGGAGACCAAGTGGAAAGGGAGTAAGGCCAGGAACATTGGAGATGGGTTTAAACTGTTCTTTCATGGTGTGAATGGAAATAGAAATGGTGTAGGGGTGATTCTGAGGGAAGAATACAGTAAGAGTGTAGTATATCGTTCCAAAAAGTGTATTATATTGTTCCACTTTATTCACAGTTGTTTTACATCTATGGCATTTGACAGACGCCCTTATCCACAATGACTAACATTTATCTCATTCATACAATTGAGCAGGTATGGGGTTAAGGGGCCCTGCTCAGGGGCCCAACATTAGCTTGGTTTGGATTTGAACCTATGAGCCAAAGTCCAATACCTTAACCACTAAGCTACCCACCAATACAAGTTGAATACAAGTTAAACAGGTGTGCAATATGGTACACTCTATGGACAAAAGTATTGACTTTCTCAGCCATATATGGCTCATTCTCAAACCGTTATTACAGAAGCTGAAGGCACACAATTGTAAATAATGTCTTTGGATGCAGATATGCATGAAAATATGCTTTGCCTGGGTTGGAGTGGAAGATCCCCTGCTACAGGGCTCTGATCTCAACCCTACTGAACACCTTCGCAACGAATTGGAACGCTGACTGCACCCCAGGCCTCCACCCTACATCAGTACTTGACTTTACTAATATCCTTGTGTCTGAATGACCGCAAATCTCCACAAGCACACTCTAAAACTCTAGTGGAACATCGTCCTAGTAGATTGAAGGGAATTAGTCAAGTCAAGTCAAGATTATTTTCTATAGCGCTTTTCACAACAGACATTGTCTCAAAGCAGCTTTACAGAAATTAATGTTTTTATGTGAATGGTGTGTATTTATCCCTGATGAGCAGCCGTGGTGACTGTGGCAAGGAAAAACTCCCTTAGATGTTATGAGGAAGAAACCTTGAGAGGAACCAGACTCAAAAGGGGAACCCATCCTCATTTGGGTGACATCAAGTGTTTGATCATAAATCTTTCAACAATACAGAACACTGGAGAGTGAGAACTAACATGAGCACTGGAGTGTGTGATTATAGACAATGTTCTTTCTACAGTCTTATAAATTTATAAGACTGAATTAAGAGCAAATTGGAACTAAATGTGGATTGCGATGCACCAAAAGCACATACCATACTTTTCCCAATATAGTGTAGCATTTTAGAAGAAGTTTCCAGTGTCAGTGAAAAATCAGAAGTAAAGCAGTTCTCACACTGTGATCAGGACCGGAGGTGTACCCGTGGCTTAATAACGCAACGCTTCGGGAGAGAGAAGAAAAAGGGAAAATTTGTGAGGGAACGACTACAATATAAGTGATAACAGGGACTAATTTGTTTATGTGAAAGAAACAACACGCAGGTACAAAATAATGATGTTAAATAAATCAAAACTAAAATAGAATTTGGGAATTTGTTGTGTTCTACGAGAAAACCCTTTGATGTGGTAATATCCGTCTCCTTCGCATAAGGCCCGTCTGAAACAGCATTCCCTGATCGGGTATTAATCCTTCTATATTCGAAGAAGAGACTGACGAGAAGTCAGAAGTTTACTTTATGCAGGAGTTTCTCACATGACGCATTCACGTCCGGCTTTTGCAAACTAATTTCTTTTTCCCGCTTGCTGTTATCAGAAAGGTTTTGTTGCATTTTCCTGCTAGTGCCTTGATGTTTTAACAAGCCTTGTATTAGTGGCTTATTTAAATAACAAGCAGCTGTGAGCTGATTGTTTTTGATGTAGATAATATGTGCATATAAATAAGGACGGCATGAGGCAGTGGTTTCAAACCCTCTCAAGATCGTCGCTTTTTATATACTAATATTTAGGTGTTAGAAGGTAGAAAACGCACTAATTGGATGGGGGGAAAAAATAAACAACAGCAGCTTGACTGGGTCTTCTCGATCTGTTTTAGTGTGGTCCTGGTGGCAGTAAATAAGTGAGCATGGTGTGCTCTTGTGTTGTGTTTTGTGCGCTTTCCCAGGTGCATCCTCTCCAAAAAAAAGGAGTGGAGATACCACTATTATTCTCCATGATAACCCTTACAATGGAGAGCGACTGCTCATAGAAGCTTGGTAGGTCCCCAAGAATTAATATTTGGAGATCTGCAATACCTGCTGTATGTTTTTAAAACACCTGAAGGAAAAATAAATAAGGGAAAAAAAAATAGGCACCACAAGCTGTAAAATTATTGTGCTTTATTTTCATCTTAAAGATTTCAAATGCCCACAGATATTTTTTTTTCCTCAGTTGAGTAAAACAGAAACAGATTACTGTAAACATTCAGATATTATGTGTTTAAAAATGTATACTCTTTTTGTAAACCGATTGGAAAATAACTCTTGCGTACTTTCACAACACAAAAAAAAACCCAAATAAAAATATAGGCAGTATCACTTCAAAACCATTGGCTTAGATTGAGGTTGATCTATGTGGTGAATCCATCAGCTCAGATTGCACATATCGAGTAAATAATGAGCAGAAGTACCCCCATGTAATACATACTGGCAGAAGCATGTCTGGACTCGGATCAATCGCATTTTTTTGAATTGTCCTAATCTTGTGAACCTCTTCTTCAAAATGTCCTGACTTCAGTGATTGAGAAAAAAAATGAAAAACAAGAAAATTAAGTGCAAGAATTGAATTTCAGAAGTCACACCAGGACAAATCACAATCAGAAATTGATCAAAGGCCCCGAGTCTTTTTCTGCGGCAAGAGTTTGATTCAACTATTGCCATAAGAGAGATGTCACACAACTGAATGTCAAGGCACTTCCCCGAGTGAGGATCTTGTCTTTGAGCGACATGAGTCAGGCAACAAAATCATTTACAAAACAATTACAAAAAAAAATCTAACAAAAAAAAAAGCCCTCAACAACAACAACTTGGCCACTGATTCTAGTCAGTCAGTGCTTTCAGAGAGTAACAACACAGTTGAACTGGATTCGGCTACTTTGGTGTCACCTACAAATAAGAGTCCTAAATACTTATCTGTTTTTCTTGTAATCTGGGAAACCAGTGTTTCCAAATCCTGGTCTCGAAGTATCCCTGTACTACATGAGTGAGTTTTACCTCATGGAGGGTTTGTTAAGTAGCTAGAGAGTGAAAAAAAAAAACTGGGAACAGAGCAGAGGGACTTCGAGAACAAAGGATCGGGAAATACTGATCTAAACCTAAACATATTTGTCACAATAGTGAAATACCTTCACATAAAAATAGATATATTCATCCCAAGACATTTATAAGTAATTCGGATGATTTTAATACTCACATTTCAATAAGATCTTCAGCCTGCTTTCTAGTATACACAATTATAGGTATAGGCTATACAAATATAGGTAAAGAGTAGCCATCATGTGAGGTCCGGTGGTAAGAAACAGTTTTTTAACCAGGTAATGCTAGATAAAAAAAAAACATTGATTTTGAGCTTAAAGTCGAGAATAATGAATGAAATCAAGATTGGCTAAAGCACAAGAGATCTGCAGGTCGTTTTAGGAAATCTAAAAATGCTTATGGTGTCACAGCATTCATTCATTCGCAAGAGAGTCTGAGTTCAGGCTGCAATCTGACTGAATGTAGAAATCTGTACTGGTATATTTTTTATTTAAGTTTTTTTGACCTTCTTTGTTTTAGCTCTCGTGTTCCTCAGGTTGATTGCTTTTTGATGTACCCCAGGTCTTGACAGCTCTGGGGGAAAACTGAGTTTGCACATTGGCCATGGATTCATTCCCAGATAGATTTGAGCTTGACTTTATTTCTATCAATCAATGCATTTAAGGCTGTCATAAAGAATGTGGTTAAGGAGGCATGTGATTGTGTGTGACCTGGCAATGTGTACAGTGTCTCTAAAACACCTTTTATCATTTTGAGACACTTGCATGTTCCTTCTGTTTACATGCAACACATATGTATAGAAATGTACAAATGTGCAACTTTATTTTCATTCATAAATACTTACCTAGCATGAACAACAGCCTTACGCACACTTGGCATCTGCACAATTAGTTCTTTAAACATTCAGCTGATTTTTGTAAAACTCGCCATAGGTGTTCTTTACTAGCTGGAGATTTCTTTCTAACCTTTTGCTATCCAGTTTATCTCAGAGCATTTCAATATAGTTTAGGTTTAGTTTAGGATTTATTTCCATGATAGATTATGCTTCGACCGACTGTTTGCTCTCTAAATAAGTCTTACAAAGCTTGGACGTCTGCTTCGGGTCATTTTCTTGTTGTATGGTGGTTTTAATTAGCCGCAGTCCAGACGAATGGTGCAAAAGTTCGAAATTATCGCCATGTTGGCTGGTAATTTTTTCATCCCCAAACCATAAAACTTCCACCTCTGTGTTTGACTGGCAGTCTGCTAACATCTTCTCTTTTGTTCTTCCTCTTACATAAGTTCCACTGTTGATTGTCAAATTTAGACTGTCCACAGAACTGTCTTCCAATCATCCACTGTCCAATTCTTGTGTGTTTTTGCTTTTTACCTAGCTTGTTGCATGTAAACAAGAGGAACATGCATGTCTCGAAAACGATAAAAGACAAGGTTTTGCGAAACTTTGGACAAGCTCTGTATGCTGTATTTTAATTTGATTTTGTGTACGGTTGAGTTTTGCATGATTGCTACTTGACCTTTTACGCTCTTGTAAAAGAAAAAAAAAAAAAAAAGCTAAGTGATCTCAAAGGGACTTCCTGGTAAAATAAAGGTAAAATGAAAAACATATAAAAATAAAGAATGGATTATTTGAACTTAGAGGGTTTGTCATAACTGCTACCAAGTATCAAGAAGATTCAAAAGAATTAAATCTGAAATACAAAGATGATAGGATTTAACCTAAAGGCTGCATCGTAGTAAATTGTGATATCATAGCTACCAATTTCCAAGCCATTCGAAAGAAAGAAAATGAATTGTGCCATTAAATAATTGTGAAGATTGGGCATGTTAAGATTTGATATTCATTTCTTACAAGAAATACAGGGTCTCACTATCTCTGCCTTTAACAATGATTTTTTCAGAAGATATTTTTAAAGTAGTGTCCTATCATAAATATCATTAAAGTAATAAATATCTTTTCCCAATTAGACATGCTAAGCTATTATGACAGGAAACAGGTAGTGAAATATTACAGTATAGCACACAGTTTCCTTCGCATAACGCTGCTGTGTTGCCAAGACTTGATCTGTGATTCTCATACGCATTGTCTAGACGTTACATGATTTGCTTTTCTTGGTGTATTTCTAAGACAAGTGGAAAATACTACAGATTTATAAATATATCTAATGTGTTTACCCATTAGAGATATAATATAGCCCATACCGGGCAACACATCATGGTTTAAAGTGAAGACAAAATAAAAGGTCATTTTACAATTCAAAACACAAACTAAATTTTCTATTTTCAAAAAATATGAAAATGCACTGATAATCCTTTGGAGCTTCTTGCTATGTTGATTTGTAGCAGTACTTGTGGTATTGAGCCCTCAGGAGATTTGAGACATTGTTTTAAAATCCAGTGACCTGGAGACCTGAGTGTCTTGTTCAGGTACAGATCTCTAACGTGGTAAAATCCCTGGGAGGACAAGCAGTGAGGTCCTTTTAAACAAACTTCACTTAATGAAAAAAAGGAACCCAAAAAAAGAAGAAAGGGAAAAGGAGAATTCGAGTGGGATCACAGAGATTTAAGATTCTGGACATTGCTCCGAGACGCTCTTGAGTAGGTTTTTGTAGACAGGGGAGTTCATGAAGCGTGGGTACGAGTCTCTTTGCATTAAGGTGTAAATCTGGAGCTGGGCATCATCGAATGTGTGAGATGTGGGCTCCAGCATGTTCTTGTTTATTACCTCCCGAACGCGTGAATCCAGGCTTACCTGGTAGAGGAACAAAAAGTTATTGCAGGTGTAATAAAAAAAAAAATCCTGCTTCATCTCAAATACTAAGATGAAGTGAAACTGCTGCATATTTTTGCTTTTTACTTTTTGACACATTCCTGACCTTGAACTGGGTGTCTTAAAACATAGAAACACACTGGAATGTTATTCAAACCGTGTAACAGTACAGTAAGAGCCAAAGCAATCATGTTTGTGGCATTAGGCATACCCTTATCTAGAACACACTACAATTTTCTCATTAATACAACTGAACAGGCCTTGCTCAAGGTCTCCACAGTGGCATTTTGGTGGCACTGGGATTTAAATGCCTGACTTTTCGTTCAGAAGTCCAGCATCTTAACCACTAAGCTACCACATCTGAAATTCATTGCAGAATGCATTATTTAATTGCTTTGTAACTTTTTCTCACATAAGCTGCTTATTTTATTTTATTTTTTCCAAAGAGATGATGGGAGCAGTTGAGGGTTAATTGGCTTGTTCACGGACACATCAGTGGTAGCTTGGAAACACTAAACACTATCAGAAGCACTGACCTACATTTACAACCTAAATTCCAATATTTGTTCCATGAAATTGTATTAATTTATTCCAGACAGTTTATTCTCTTTATTTCGTAGAGTTTCTCTTGGCAGCACTGCTTCCAGTATGTGTATGTGGAGGTTAGATTTTTTGTCCGATCAGATTTTAGCCTCTATGTGCCGACATGTCAATCTAATCTGCCCAGGACCTTCAGCCATAGACCCTTTAACCATAGAATATATTATCAATGGACTTATGTGTTGGTAAGGTGTCCACATATGCATGACACATAATGTGTATAAGTGTATAAACACACGTCTTAGCCTGTGTACAGCAAGATTTCTAGCATGAAGAGTTTCAATGTTTGCTGGCTTACATAGTTTTCAACATGGATGAATTCAGCAGCTACTTACACAGGTCAATCCATATCCATATCCATATCCATATCCATCATCTTTACTCAAAGCTCCAATGATTCAAATATAGACATTTCCGAACCACAGTCATGTTTGATGTAATTGTTTTTAAAAATTGGTATACTCATTTGAGATATATTTGATTGTCCTGACAGCAAAAAAGTAGCAAAAAAAAAATGCCTGGACATTGTTCAATGGAAACAGACTTATGCTGAGTTTGCTTTCTTAACTTTCTGAACTCTCCAATGCCATTTGCTGAATTGAGAAATAAATCTGTGTAATGGAGTACAGACTTAAACCTTGATGAGATCTTAATAATGGCACATAAACCATTTCATATATGCTTCATAAACGCATTTAACCCTATTTATCAAGTATCGCATGGGGGGACACTGCAGCTACGTTCACAGTAAACATTGACTGAACTTGTACTATAGCAATCAGAAACAATTACATGACACATGCCCTAAGTGTCAGCAAGGAACTACACCCCAATAATCTTCTAGTGACCATTTGTTACAGTGACATTTCCATTTGTATTATATTGTATTATCATACACTTCTATCATCTGCACGTACTGCCTTCTCTCAAGTCAACAGGATTTACCATATGATATATCGCTCCTGCATCACGATTTGCTCTTCTACACATAATGTAGCATTAGGAAACAACAACTGGCATTAGACTAGACTGCGAGGGGGATATTTACTTGGACAACTAAGTGTCTACAATTACTGAATGCTTACGCATCAGTAGAATGCCTAAGTGTTAAATAGGAAATTGTCATTCCTACCTGTTACAATGACCTGAAGAAGGTATTCTAACCCCCAAGGGCCCCCCCCACCCCCCATTATTTGCTTACCCCCTCATTTTACAGGAAATTTCACCAATGATCTGCTCGTGCTGGCGCTACTATTTCTTATAGTCATAGCTTAACTCTTTGTTACTGAGAGTAAAATTTGGAGCATGTTTAGCTCATATGCTTCACTTTTTTCTGTTTAAAGGGGTAGAAGGATAGCAGCATCTGTCGATGCATAGATTATCCAAGAAATTGACATCCTGCATGGATCCTTTTACACCTTATAATTAATTATTAAATCATTTTTTTAATTATGAGTGAAAAGTTGACAGTTTTAGATTTTTTCTTATATTTCTCACAACAGTGATTCTATGGCAGGGCTGGGGAATTTGACCCTACAACCTTCACCGGGCCATCTCACAAGCCCAAGAACCTACTTAACAACCACTATTACTACTAAAGCAGAGGAGAACATGAGTCATGAATACATCTGGTTGGTCCCATGATTTTTGTTAAACAGAAACCTGACTGACCAGGCTAGAAGGTGGTGGATAGCATAATGTAATAACAGGTAAACAGTTAAATAATTGTATTAACACACAGACTAAGGACAACTAACTTAATTCTGAAAGAGGACAATTCTGCCATATCATTATGCTCTGTTACGGCATCAAGTTTGCGGCTTTTTTTTTTCCAGCTATAATCAGACTTTTCTTCATTGATTGAATCTAATATATCTGTCTTGTGCTTTTTCTTTTTACACTGTGCCCTATTTTGCTCAGATTCACCAAAATCATTCACCATCAAATATATCACGACTAGGTTTTTATATATGGGTGCAGTTACCCATCATGAATTATATTACATTTAAACATGCAAAAAAGGTGAAAACTTTTGCTTTGTGAATGTCAGTAAGGAATATATATATTTTTTCTTTCTCTGGTTATTGAACCTACTTGTCCTCCAGGCATCTACAAATAAAAAACGAATAGCTCGGACATGAAATCTGTCTTGGGTGCCAAGTGATCTATCCACTCATGTAAAGCTATAAACAGTTAAATTTCATTACTCTATCAGTGTTGTGTCTTGTCCAGTGAACAGCTGCATGATTTAAAATAATTCACAAAAATTGATCTCCCGAGTGCAATAAATCTAATTTGTATTTATGATGGTGTTCACTGGAAGAGTGTGTGTATAACCACTAGCGGAAACTACAAATAATCATATCCTATGGCCCTGATAATGCTCCCCTCCCATATTCTAACTGCTAAACATGTTTTCTACCAGTCTACCATTTTGTCTGTAAATTACATTTGAAAACCGAAATGCCCATTTGAACTTCCTCGTCTTTGCTGACTACCTCATTGCACAATCATTGTAAACTTTGATGGTTGTGAGGTTGCAGTGCTTTGCTAAAGACAAGGTGGGTAAACTGGCCTTAAGGAATCTGAGATACTGGTTGGAGGAAACCCAAGAATCTTTAAGTGCTATCACAACAACCTTGAATACATTTAAACTGGCAAAACCCCTGACCTCAGACAAGCCAGGGATTGGAAAACAAATGCAATCGTAAATTGATTTCTGGCGTCTCTTTTCCTTATTAAATCATCCCAATACTTTCAGAGTTGTGGAGATCAAGTATTAAATCAGGTAATTCTTCATTATGGGAGTCTATCATGAAAATTAAAGAGCCAATGATTATATCTGAGTACCACCCACAGGCTAACAGGCAAGACAGGAGATGGAACTAAACCAAAAAAACTGGGAGGAACCTGAGAAATTCATCATACTAAGGTTCATCATTGCAATAGCTTTCCCACACAACGCTCTTCTGTTGTCACTGCACTGCATCTATTGTACTGTGCATTCACTCTACTGTGTGTTTTGTTCTGTTTACTTATTGTCTCGCACTCGTCTCACTCTTGTGTATTTGCACTTTATAAAGTCTTGTGTAATAGAATACAGTACTGTTAAGTGTTCCACCATAATCCTGGATCAACAACATTTCTTTTCTGAATATGTTCTAGCTATATAGTAGAGCGACAATAAAAAGCCACTTGACTTGACTATGGCCTGGTTGTTTCGCACAGGCCGAGACCACCCAAAATTCAGTACAGCTTTCACGCAGAAACCGAACCTGCTTTAAGAGCATTCTTGCTTATCAGCCTCTCTTATGTTTGAGAATCTGACATACACATTGACGTTTCTTAAGTGATGACACAATACAATGATACGGCCAG
Organism: Silurus lanzhouensis; assembly: GCA_039877035.1. NCBI lineage: Eukaryota > Metazoa > Chordata > Actinopteri > Siluriformes > Siluridae > Silurus > Silurus lanzhouensis. The sequence continues at coordinate 1,844,671 of JBCEWE010000220.1, forward strand.
TCAATTAGAACCGCCCATGTCTCGGTTGCTTTTTCATGTGTCTGCATTTTACTGAAGTATTTCAATTTAGCGAGATTTAACTTTAAATTCACTACATTTCAAAGTCAAATATCGTACGTTTTACTTAACTAAAATTTGTGAAATCAGTCATTTCTTTTTATTGATGAGCGGATAAAATGTTAACTGGTCAAGCGTGCCGCGATCCACCAATCAGGGTCGAGCGTGCGCTCCGTTCTGAACTTGTTTTGATTGCCGGTTGGTGGTATCTACTTATCACGGACATACAGTTCAGCATCAGTGCAACAGCAGAACATTTTGAAAGGAATAAAAAATGGCAGAAACTCCTGACTCTCGCTTGTTACAACACCTGTAGCCTTATTTTTGTGATTTTCTTTAAGAAGTTGAAAAGTAGGTTTTGTGCTCATGATCATTTTAATAGATATCAATCAGTGTTTGAATTCGTTCTATTAATAGATTGTAATTGTAATAGATTCTAAAAGTAACATTAGAGACTTTATAGATAAACTGAGTTGATTAAGTAAAGAGTCTTGTGACAAAAATGATAATAGGAACATTATAGCCATAATAAATCGAAATACTTAGGATACTTAAGTACATTGCAAATACTTTTGTACGTTTACTCAAGTGAAGTTTTAAAGAGAGCACTTTTACTTTTACTGGAGTCATATTTTACATAGTGTTTCTCTACTTTAACTTAACTACATGGTTTGTGTACTTTGTTCCACTGCTTTATTGTTTAATTATAATCTATGTTTTTTAGTTTCTGAACTAGTTTTTTTGTTTCTACCAGTTGTTACCTAATGGATTTTCACTGTTGAATACCCAAAAGTATTACTTCATTTCTTGCTTATTAATAACCATGAAAAGCCATAGTGAATACACTATTTAATTTGCATATAATAGCTTTAAGTCATGGCAAAAATGTAGAGATGGTGGAACACATGTTTCATTTCGAGAGAGTGGCAAATGCTTTCTAGTGTGGCACAAATCACATAATGCACATTCACTCCCATATAAAAAGCACACACCTCTTTGGGTGAGAGGATGGAAACGTAGTCCTCGTATATGAGGCGTGCCTTTTCCTTGATGATGCTCTTGTTGGTCTCCTTGCTGAACTCTTCACAGGCGAGCCAGAAGAGCATGTTCTCCTCACTGAACTCAGTGCGTAGAAATTGCCGGAAGGCGCAAAGTCCAGCTGGGCAACGCATCAGCTTGTCAAAAGATTGCCCCCATGAGCACACTTCATCCATAGTGGGCTTTGGACTGCTCCCCCAAAATAAAACAAAAAACAGGTGATTCAAAAGTTTTCACCATGAACAGCTCGAATGTATGCAGCAAGCGCAGCATTAACATGCTATTTTTATCTCTGAGGGAAAGAAAGTGTCAAGGGTGTTCTTGCAATGGTACAACAAAGCACATGATCTCAAAAAGAGAAGTTTAAAGCCTCAGTGTACACAAATACTGTACTGTCTTTGTGCTACTTAAATATTTATGACTACTTCATGGAAATTCTGTGATAGTGTATTAAATTGGCTTCCAATATAATAAACATTATTAAGTGTTATATTGCTCTTAGATTCATTAATTATGATGCTTGCTGAAATGTTTTACATCACGGCTACTAATTATACTAAAGGTATTACATCCTAATAAGAGTTATCTCATTTCGAACACAAATTAACCAACCTCTCCTCGCAGTCACCGGGGTCCTCGGCTTTGACGTCGTGCGAGGCTTTTCGGTTCCTCTCCTCCCTGTCTTCATTCCTAACAGTGAGACTGCAAGGTATTAAGCACATCATAATCCGACAGAGACACCACACACAGGAAACTAGGACGTTTTCAGTGTCTGGTTCCAGTTTATTATTGCTATTATCATTATTATTGAACATCTAATCTTCTGATGTT
>JBCEWE010000220.1:1851596-1854096 GCA_039877035.1 Silurus lanzhouensis
CAAAATATCTGTAACTATTTTAACATAATGTGAATACAGCATATTTTATTTCTTCTGTATGCACTGGATAGCATTAGTCTGTAAAACACCTGACTTATATATGCTTTGATCTCAAGACTGAGCTCCAGTGTTTTATTAGAACGGAAGCAGCTGTCAATCTGTGACACCAAGATTTGGTTTTACAACTATTTCATGCACTGCAAAAGATCTCCTTTTTGCACACAATGCGGTACTGACATCTGCTGGTCGTCTGTCATAATGCAACATTGATACCGGCTGCCCAGCATTATATGTGGGGAAAAAAGACGAAACTAAATATATTATTTAAAGAATGTGCTTAATATGCCCTAGAACAGTTGTATATATAGAAATGTTTTGATTTACGGAATGAAGTAAATAATAGAAGTGGAAAGAGAAAATAATAAAAAAAAAAATAAAGTAATGGGCATTCAGGTGTTTTGTAAGCTCTAGGTGGCACTCTGGATCTATGCACATACGTTTCACTTGCATGAAAGGGTTTGGATGAGTTCTTTTTTAATACTTTTGTTTACGCCATTGGATTCCATACAGAATATGTTCTGAACAACACAGACTTTTCCTTTTATAGAAAACCTAAATTTTTATAATATATACTGAATTTACTTCAAGTGATTTAAATTCATACTACAATTGAATTTTATGGTAAATCAGCATTATTGACAGCTCCGTTAAAAGACAACGACACAGCTGTAACTCTTCTCTGCTGTATTTTATTGTGTGAATGCATTACACTTAAATAAATTCATTTGTTTAACACAAAATGATAGACCAGGTAAAATGGTAATGAATTAAAATACAATGTTATTGTATACCATGAGTTACTGTATATGACAATTGATCAGAAATAACTACAGTATCTAATGCAATTTCCTCTCCCAACCAGCAGAGGTCCTAATCAATAGAACAAGAGCACAGTTTCCACTTCCTGACAAAGTGAGCAATTAGCAATGCATAGGCTTGTCATTCTCAGCATCTGTGCAATTTGGGAGCTTTTCATCAGGACATTATACTGTGCAACCATTGCTATGTTATTTATTTAGTTGTGCTTAAAAAGAGAGTACAGTGGACATGAAAGGCCTGTGCATTTATTGTAGACAATTATGAGTCAATAATGAGCCATACTTATATATATATGCACACAGGAGTCTTTCAGGCTAAAATGTCTACCTTTTTATTTACTTAGTCTCCTAATTGGCTTGACGGCTGTGGCCCTAATGAGAACTACCAATTTTATAACACCCACCTGGAACCTCACCCCTGAATAGATCATATATTCTATGACAATATGATAGAGCTACTCGGTGTGAGCATGTTTGTCCCTTTTCTTTTCACACAGCTGTAGACATTTGGTTTGAGATAATAATGAAGTAGATCTTGCACTAAAAAGGAGTGTGTTTGAAACAACTGTTATATGTACATGGTATATAAAAACCCATTTAATTCAAAGAGAGAAAAGAACAAAAAGCTAAAATGATCATTTCTATCAATATCATCACATTACGAATGATTTGTCATAACCTATAGTCTGGTGAGCATGTTATTCAGGCTCTCTAGGAATGGAATCAGTTTGTATGAGTTTACTCTAATGAAGACATGAACCATGTAAAATAATTCCTCATCAATCTTCTAGAAAATGGTTAAGTTGCTCAAACCCTTGGACACAATCTGGAGGCCCAAAGAATCTTAAATAGATAAGATCACGGTGAATGCAGTAACATCATGATTTCAGCTCCAAACAGCAAAGAATCTGCAGGGATCCCTGGGGTTTTCCACATTCTGTTAAAAATACGAAGTTTCTGCACCATGGCAGCTCAGCTCTCTTTACAACTCAAAGGTAAGCCAATAACAAAGATGGACTGACTTAGGACTTCCAGTTTTCTGAAGTCTCTAGTACTTTATCCTCACATTGAACCCCCACTTCATTTTGCGGTGAAGGTTGATGGCTCGTAAAATGGCATAGAACCTAATCAGTTGCAGCGTAAAGGTAATCTCATTAAACTACTCAGTATGCCTTGGAAACAGTGAATTTTTGGTAATCAAGGCAGCTCTAGAGGATTGGAAATGGAGAGCAGAATGTTCTCTCTTAATTACTTCAGTAAAGCTTTACTCGAAAAAACAGTCTATACCTCACCTCTCCTGGTCTCAATAGATAGTTTAGAGTTTGGAGTAACGTAAAGCCTGTCTTGCATTAAAAATCATTTGCTCACCAATTCATTTCATCTCACTTCATTGACCACCTGTAGCTGTGTATAATTGAATACAGAATAACTAATAAAATATTACTTATCAGGAGGAGTGGTCCTTTCTGAACACTACAGTCTATTAGTGAATTATACTGTATATGGCAATAAAACCACTGGCTGGTATTATTAAATTAGGACTATGGGGCTTTTTACTTATACTTCTGTGAATAAGGTAAATGATCCAGTTTCCTGATGGAGTAATTATAGTCAGCACTTTT